>VWPW01016159.1:0-38207 GCA_013389825.1 Crypturellus undulatus
AAAAAAATGCTCTAAGGAGAGGCTAAACAGGAAGAATTGATTAAACTATTTCATAAGACTTCTAACCGCAGCAGAGGGATGGGAGGTTGGCAGAAATGCACCAATAAGAAAAGTTTCCATTAATCTAAATCTTGGGAAAACTCGGTCCCTTTATGTGGTGTATTCTCAGACTTGAGCCTTTTGAGATGCACCAAGACTATCTGAAAATGCCACTCGGACCCACACTTTCCACATCAGAGGGTTTTTTTTTCCTCCTCTAGAGGGAACACAGCAACATCAAGGGATGCAAGCTNATTTCCACATCAGAGGGTTTTTTTTTCCCCTTAACACAGCAACATCAAGGGATGCAAGCTGCAAAAGGGACTGCTGGCACCTGACTAACCCAGCCACATCTGCTAGGGAAACACCAACACAAGCACCCAAGCCCTTCGCCGAGGCTCCCCCTCCCCGAGGGAGGTTTTCTGCCTTTGTCACCAGGAATGCAGACTGCTCTGTCCCCAAGGCATGAAGCAAGGCCAGCCGGGGGCTCTGCACTGGGCCTGGCACTCAGGATCCCAGGCTTGGCCACAGCCTCGGACACTTCCATGGAAAAAGAGAGCCCAGTTCCAGAAAGCACTGCAGAGCAGCATCTCCTAGAACCAGGTCCAAAGTCATTACGTCAGCACTAAAATCAAGCTGCTGAAGCACCAAACACCTCCAGAAACCCCGTGGTTATTGCAACACTCCACATTCCTGAAGCCACACAATTCTTCTCTGGAGGTGAACCATGGTCCCCCTTGATGCAAGCAGCCTGCGCCACACCACATTGCTACGCACCTTGTACATCACACTTGCAGAAGCCACGTATTTAGATAAGAACTTAGACATGCTCACCTTACACTTAACAGGATCATGCCAATTTTCACCACAATTAAAGCTGTAAGTGAAAGAAAAGAGAAATTAGTAAGATAGATGACTAAGTTAACAACATGGAAGTTCTCTTCTGGGTTCCACTGCAAGTGTGTGGCCATTCCAACTATACACCTAAATACACTTTAGTTCTCTACAGCGTCTTCAAGGAGTCAAGAAGTGTGTCAGAAACCTAAGCTGAAGCCCCTGTGTCAGAGGAGGCCATGAGACACGGAGAAGGCACCAGCTACGCAGCGATGGCCTTCGTAGCCAGCTGCTCCCAGCTCCAGCTTTCCATTTCCAATTAAATGCCCGTATTTATAATATCTAGACTTGGAAAATGTATTTTATTTCACACACAGTTGACAAAACACCCAAGAAGACGCAGCAGCGAAGGGCAGTGTGTTGCACAGGTGCTGTTCGTTGAAGAGCTGTTCACATGTTTCTTCAGGAGAACTTCACAGCTGACAAAAGTAACACCAGGAGCTTTCTGCCTATTTCTAACCAGTTCCTTTGAGGGTGACAAAACACGCATTTTAGGGAGACGGGGGAGTGTGTCCAGCTGAAGGGTCCAACAAATTTATTACCTTCTTGCAAAGGCCTCCCCATCTCCATGCTTTCCCCACCATCAAAAGCAACATCCCAATATCAACACATAAGATGCACACTTACACATATTCAAAGCAATAATTGAAAAGTAACACCAGTTCTTTTACTTGACTGCTCTTACCAAAACTGACGGCCACATTTGCAGCGAACGGGCTTAGCATCAGGATACTGGACTTTCACGACGTGGTGGCAGTCTGGGGCAGGACACCATTTTAACAGTCGATTACACTAGGAAATAAAGCAAGAGACACCACAATAGCAGAAGATGCTGCACAAGGAGTTTGTCCCTCCCTCTTACATCCTTTTAACCAGAATCTTCAATAAAACTTAAGGAGACAGAGTGCTCTCGTTAATCTGAGTGTCCACTTTCTTTTTACTTCAAGAAAGCAGGAACAACATAGTCAACTCTTCAGTGTCAAACGGTCTCCGCAGGGAACGAAGAGGAGCACGAACACTTCTGATCACCTTGTAGCACACCCAGAGAGAACATACTCGAGTAAGACAAAGCTACAAAGCTTTCTATTGAAATAAGTAGTTAGTCACATATGACTTCCACAGCTCTGTTTGCTCCACCACAGCCACGGCCTTTCTGAAACGCCACTTGCAAGTGTGCATAGTAACTAGCTTATAAAAGCAGTTTTCTCACACCCCTCATAGGGCATTTCATTGCAGGATCAGCTCTTACTGTGACCACATGCAGCTCTGAATTGCTAGACTTGTGACTGCCCTTTGGTCTGCGAGAAGTGTTCATTTCCAGTGTTTCATCCCAAACCTTTTTGTGGTGAAGATTTGATTCCAGCAACAACCTACCTACGGGGCTCTATGGTGAATCTACATGGGCACAAGAGGGAAATGGGGACAGCGGACAACCTTCCAAAGCACCTTCTATATTCATTTGTATTTTGAAGCCCCGAGGCTATTGGTATTTTGCTAAAATCAGTTTTACAATTTTGCTTCACAAGGCAAATGTTTAATCTTATTTCTAATGTTTCCCTGTCTGAGTGTGAAGCATCCCAGGTAACATTCATGCAAGTATTAAGCGTTACTCAGAAGTCAGATCTCGAGCATCTCCTCCACTGTCATCTGCCACTGTTTCTCATCTCTCTAAGTAATCTCACCCTTTCTTTTGCTTCCAGGAACATAATAGGCCCCCAGGTGCTCTGCATTTTTTTTCTAAATGTTTCCCTACAGCTACACAAATAATAAATGGGCTTTAAAACATCCCCTGCAAAGCCTCTAACTCATAGTTACGTTTGATTATAGACTATGCAAGAGGCAATTTGCTCTAAAGTCATAAACAAGCCTCACTTCTCTGGTTTGGTGCCTGCATTAGAAAAACCCTGGAAGCTATTAAAAATTTCAAATACATACTCACCTCTACAAAACTATTGGTTATTAAATGCTGGTACTTTAATTTAACCTTCGAATCTGTGATCAGACGCCTGTGGAAGGGAAGAATAGGGAAATATTATTATAGTAGAAAAGCCACTTTTTCAACAAATAGCTAAGTTGAGACAGGCAAATTATTTTGATATTTTCCTTCCACACTTGCTAATATTATTTTTGCACTTACCCGATCTATTTGTTTATTATACTTTTGTTACATCTACAAATATTGCATTAACTTCTAGTAAATTTCAGATGCATTAAAAAATATATATTCACTTCAAGGCCACGGAACCTGTTGCTTTGGGGATTTCTGCTTCATTTAAACACTTCTGTGAAGAGTTAGTTGATTCACTTTAGGTATGTGCACAGGGAAAACCTCTTTTTAAAGACTTTAAAGCCTCTAAAAGCGTCAGGGCCACTTTCCTCCCGGAAAACTGGATTCGTCCCGACCCAGTTGGCCTTTGCAGACTGCTAATGCTACATGCATCTGAAATGATTTAATTTCATACTGCTGAACACTGCTGCACATATGGTTCAGCTATGACCAACATATCCTTTGCATGAATATGTACACACTTTATATAGATATATTTACACACACATAGAAAGTGTGTGCTTATCTGTACACGTGTATGTGTATATATAGGTGCTAATTCACAATATAAAGCTTTGCAGCGTGCACTCTTCAGTACTTTTTAAAATGACTGTGCAGCATAGCTGTATACAGGCTATAGCACATGTAAATATCCAAGTTAAATACTCAAGTTTCCCGTGTGCCTGTGCAGCGCTACAGGAGCCCCAGCCTCCAGCAGCTGCGCTGCCGGCTACTGCACACATAGCACATGACAACCCAACGCCCGGTGCCCAAGGAAACGGAGAGGACGTCAGAGCATCCTATGGGCCACAGCAAGCACACAATTTCAGAATTAAATTATTATTAAAGTGGGGAGGAAGCCGCTTTTCTCCGGGCCACAATGTGAAAGCAGAACCGAGCTCAAAGCAGCCAGGCTGGAAGAGCAAACTGCAAAAACAGCAACGCAAAAACAATGCACAACCACCATCCCCGTGTGGCCCCTGAGTTCAGGAAAAAGCCCTGCACGCTGACACCTTTCCAGAACCACCTCAAAGAGTCCTTTCAGAGAGAGAAGCTTTGTGGAAGGGCAAATTTTGCACTTTCATCCCCCTCTGATAATGCAAACTCCTCAAAGGCCTCCATTGGTGACCTTGGCAACAGGCACGTGATACAGAGGACCAACAGCCTCCCACAGCAATCACTCCTTATTGCCTCCTCCCTATACGTGCAGCTATACGAAGGGCCGCTCCAAACACGGCAGCACTCGCCTGCCTCCCCCAGCAACCGCCAGACTCACCCTGCGCCATCCAGCGCGTCCAGTCCTACGGGCTGCTGCCTCTTAGACACCCGTATACTAAAGGCAGCCGGCGCTGCTCATTAATGAAATCAGCAACTTGGCATGTAGGTTAAAGCAATTACCGCCAGCATTAGCAAGGGCGAGCAGGGGATAGAGACAGATTACCTTTAGCCAGCATGAAGCTCCTGAAAGGCCTGCAAGAGACCCGCTCTTCTGCCTTCCTGCTCGAGCTCAAGGGCAATAGCAGGACAGAAAGCTAGCGAAACACTCCTAAATCCATGGAAAACCATCTAACTGCTGAGCCTGGGCTCCTATGGAAACAATGCAGCTGGGAGATGTGCTGCCTTAGGGAGGACAAGTATCAAAACAGGGAGTAACCTTCAAATTACACATCAAGCGGCAGCAGGCACTGGTGCTGCTCCTCTCTTCCTGCATCCTCCTCCTGTCACCACCACCATCGCCTCCACTGATTTCAAAGTCTTCAGCTAACCTACTTCCTAGGGCATTAATCTGTGGAGATTCAAGAGAAGAGCTTATTCGGAAACTGCTGTAATCCAGGACACAACTCTGCGGATCTTAAAGAAGTCCCAGTGTAAGGGATGCATCTGATAAGCAAAGGCGAGTTCCCAGTTGGTTCTGGTTGATCTCCTGGCACTCAAAAAAAAAATTCCTGCTGAGCGCGCGTGACACCACAAGTTCAGACTGCAAGAAGCAAAAATGTCAAGGAAATCCCTCAAGACCCTGTGCCAGATTAAGAGTCTCTTAAAACAGCTTCCACCCACTGAACTCCACCAACAGGGCCTGAATGCACCTAGGCTGCTCCCACTTCTCCTGGGTCCCCTTGGGCGGAAACACTGGGATGGAACGGGACAAACCAGCGAGCACCGACGGGTGAGTCACAGCGCACAAGGAGGAACCAGGGAACAGAAGGAGCTTCTATTTAGAGGCTTTTTAGCATGAATAAAAACGGACTTAATCAAGGTTTAGGATCATGAAGGATGTTACTCACACAATAGCATCACCCAGTACAAAAGAGGAGGAAGCTCAAGGAATTCACTGCTCCGTCTTGTTGGAGCAGTCAACCCACAGCTGGGCAACGTAAGCCAAGTGACACAGGCCTCCATACCGGCTTAATAAAGTCTTAAATGTTGGAGGGTCAGCTGTTCTCCATCAGAGGGCACAGAACAGTCCCCAGAGATGTACACAGGACTTGCTTCCTCTGACTCACTAACTATAGCTCTGGGACTTGGGGAACCGGTGGGTTGAGCTAGGTAGGAAGTCCTAAATTCCGAAGTAAATCGCATGAAACAAAAGGCAGAAAGCAGTTAAAGAGGGTTTTTAAGGACCGCACGGTGTCTATTCTATTGCCACGCTGTCCAGTGTGGCCAAGGAGCCCTTCCTGCACGTACCATGGCTTGGGTTCCCCAGACCCAAACAGGACATCAAGGACCTGCCAGTAACAAAATGGACAGTCGCCGCCAACCCCTCTGCTGCCTCAAAGCCTCTATGTTGCTTTTTATAACCCAGAACATTTGAATAAGACATGAGCAACAAAACAGAAAATCAGAGGAAAGCCAAGAGGTAGCAACTCATCATACTTACATAACTGTATTGTCATCAACTAAGATATCACAGCCATGAGCAGGACATGAAATAGTCTGAAAAAAGAAGGCGGAAAAAAATAAAAGGTCATAAAAGGAACAGTGTTTATTCGGTTTTGCATCACGAGTAACTCCCAGGCCACAGACTTTGCTAAATCCCACAGCAAAAACAGTCCCTTTGGCTGCATCGTCACACACGGGCGGCAGAGATGCACCGCTGTGCACAGCGTGTTCTCCCCATGCAGGGCAGGGATGTGCATGCGCATTCCCTGCAGCTCCTTCCACATGCAGCAGCCACACAGAATCTGCTCTCCAGAACCCCGTTTGTCTGCATTTAGTAGAGAAGAATCTTTTCTTCCCCCCAACACACAAGCTTCTCCCCCAAAATACAGGCGAGTTGAGAGTTTACCTGTCCCATGCCTTCCTCCATTATTTTGGTAGTTAAATATTCACTCCAGCACTGCATACAGAACTTGTGTCCACACTCTAGGCCAGTAAAGTACTGCAATGACACAAACGAGACAAATGGCATCATTTCATTGACTGGAATCACAGCATAGTTTGGCCCTTCTTGGTGCGGGGCAGTTTTATCCCATCGCTTGTCCCTCCACGCCAGATTTGAGGCCCTGTTCCCTTTGCATCACCACCACAGAGCACCGTTGTAGCAGCTTTGAACATGCTTTCAAAGACAGGTTTTACTCCCCTAACAGCAAGGGAAAGGTGGCCAGCGTTTTCATCCTGCCTGCCCATTCCAATCTACCTTTATTTTCTGAGTGTGTACATTGCTTAACATGACACTCTCCTGCTTCACCCTTCCACACACATAACAATAATAATAATAATAATAAAGAAACATCAGTGAACAGGTCAGAGGACTAAGATGACACCCTGCCTTGTTTCCTCGTGTTCTTCTGCTTGGCTCATTCCCGCACGCGGGCTCTGCCCATAGATCCCAGCACAGCAGCCGCCCCTTGAGGAGCCATGCACCAAGTTTGCCAACTCCCCTCGCAGGGTGAAAACCCAGAAAAGTCCCCCTGAAAACCCAGATGAAGAGGCCAAAGATGCTAATTGGCAGGTGCCAAACAACAAATAAAATCCAGTAATGAGCAGCTGGTTGCAGACAGCAACAGGGACAGCTTCACCTGCGTATGCATCATCTCCGTGAAGTGGGTTAAGATGCCACCTGCAATCGACTGGTTGCACAAGTGGAGAAGAAAATGCTGAAGGGCCAAGACTGAAATGAAATCTCGGGTCATCTCAGCTGGTTTGTATTGCGAGCCAGGTGCAGAGACCAACTATTTGCACCAGTCCATTCATGCTACTACGTTTCTGAAAGCTTCACTTTTCACACTTTTTTAGAAAAAACAAGGATGTCACCCTGAGGTGCCACGATCTTAGGTGAAACCACAGAAACTACTGCAGAACAGCTTGAAACAGCAGCAGGATGGGCTCAGACAAAGGAGAGTCGGTTTGAAGGAACCAGAAGTCCTCCACTAAAGCTGCTTCCTTGGCCATTGCAGACTCAGGATTGCAACCCTAATCCAGCTTGAAGAAGGCATCAGTGTTCCCCAGAATTAGGGCTCCTCCGCACGCGGCGGGAGCCAGTCGTGGATGAAGGGATCGTGCCTGGCTGAACCTACCCGCTCCGGCGGCGAGGGAGACAGCACAGGGCAAGAAAAATGAAAACCACCCGGGGTAACCGCGTATCTTCAGCATAGACTGATTGCAGATATTTCAGGCAGTGACAAGGCTTCCTACAAGCCCAAGGGCAGCCCCCGTGCTTCCTCCTGAGAGCTCGGAGCATTGTTCGACTCATTCCTTGACTTTGAGGGAGTTCCCAATTATTTTTGGCTGAGCTGACAGCAGACGTCAAGGGAGGAAGCGAGAAAGCCCAAGAGGCACCTGCGGAGCGCAAGGGCTCCCAGCAGCGTCACGTCACCGCAGGGGACAGCCCTGCTGCCGCCCCACGGGCGCTCGGCACCTCCTCTCCTCACGGAGCCGCCGGCCACGCTGCCGCTCCTCTTCCCGAGGCACCAAGTTCATCCGAGGAAGGACCGGCTCCTCCAAGGCGCGTTCACCACCGCACTGACCTTCCTCATGTCTGTAAGCGAGCCGGGCAGCACCAGGCCAACAGACTGCGTCTGCGTGGCCCCTGGACAAGCACCGGGACCAACGGGATCCTCTCCAACGGGATCCGAAGGAAGAGGCGTCAGAGGGGAGGCACCAACGCGATGCCCCTCTCTACTCCTGTCTTCGCTTTGCTCCCAGTGAAACCTTTATTGGTGTCGTTGAGACCCTGCACTGGTTCATGGAGACCCAGAGAATGCAAAATATTTTGCTTAAACCTTCAAATCGCCAGGATGGAGCCTCCCTTTAGGGCATCTAGCATAGCAGGTGTAGCACAAAACAGCACGGCCGTTCTCCTTCCTGTTCAGGGGAAGCAACCCTAGGTCTCCCGAGCTGGCTAAAGAGCCTACTACAAAGACTCGGTATTCGCCCGTGGCCACGTCTTCAAGGCAGCCTGGTTGCCCCGGTGCTGGCACCTCGAGAAGGGGAACATTCCCACTCCTGGCCCTCCTGCAGCACTTCCACAGTGTAAGACCTCTCAACTGGGCACTTCCTAACTCCCAGCCTTCTAAAGGCTGAAAAGGGTCTCAGGAGCATCTGGGAAAGAAGGAAAAGCTCAGCAAAGCAAAAATATTTAAAAATATTTTAAAAACAGAGATGCTGGATTAAGTATTTAATACAACTATTTCTGGAATTTCCAATTCACGTTGACCCAAACAGCTTCAATGCAGATTTCAAACCAGATGGCTTATGATCACCTTGGAGCAGAGCAACTACAGGCTTTTCCAGGGAAATCAAGAATATTAGCCCTTCTCTAGTCTCCAGATTCAGAACATGGCAAAGAAATCCAGTTCCCTCAGTCGCCTCGTTCACCTGCAGTATCTCATCACCACAGCTGAGAAACCGCTATCCGAGCAGTTGGGCCACCACCGTTTAACACATCTGAGCTCCCTCCGGCAGCCCGAAAGCTGCTTCCCAGGCAACATGGGCACCCATGGCCCCAAGAAAAGGCTTGAGCCATCAGCCCTCTGCTCCCGGCACAGCAGCTCCGCTCGGAGGAGCCTCCAGCATCAACAGGAGCTTATGAAAATGTAGAAGAAACAGAGGCTGCTGCCAAACATCTGCTCGGAAGCAGCCGGAGCTCAGGAGAGCCCGGGAGGAGCCTGCTGTGTGCAGGCGCTCTACACACCACTCATTACCCCCATGGCACCAATAAATAAACTTTCATCCTGCCACCCTTTACAGGGGATGCAGTGGGGTCTACAGAGCAGGAAGGAGAAGCAGATGAGCAAGTACTAAAAAAAAAAAAAAAAAAGTGTTGGTCTAGAACCCAGATAGATTTTATGTCCTAAGGGAAATTTTGAGAATGTGCCAGACAGACATCAAACCTAAATAAGAATTTTCCGAAGAACCTCTTCTGTAGATAGATAGTAAGGTACCGAAGATGTCTCCTCTCGTGGTTTCCCTCATTTTTTTTCCATTATTTTAAAATGCTGCTAGGCTTGAATTCAAGATTACTTTGCTTCCTTACTATCTGACATGGAAATACCTGTGATGGATAAACAGTGACATTTCAGTCTAATGTGGAGGGATAGACAAATCTCTCCAATTTTAGGCACCTCTGTATGGAAAGCAAACAACAACTCCGCTTTGCAAGTATTCTCTAAAAAGGCTGACAGAGCAGGCAAGGAGATGGATGCAGTGCTGTGGTTCCTCGCTCGAGAGGAATCTTAACGCTGTGGAGCACAAGCAGGGCAAAGCCCTGCACCAAGCTCCGGCAGTGAGGGGCCTTTATCCAGAGCTGCTCATAACAACCAGAGCTCACAATGGTTTCCATTACTGCTGAAAAGCAAGCTCAAACGCCCGTGGAAACCTCCCTCAAGAATCAGTTTTCTCCTTACAGAAGGTCAGGCAGATGATACAGTGTTTTAGATGGCCAGAAGGGCAAGTTCCGACAAACAGAGGCAGTTCCTGCTTCAACTTTTCCACTAATCAGAATTTCTTCCAGGAGCTCCCATCACAGTGCCCTCCCCTAGGAAATTCACAGCTTGGGATGTGCCTGCAGAGGACACGGAAGCAGCCCGTGTGTCCCACTGGGGCATCTGGAAGTTTACACTTTGTAAGGGCATGGAAAAGCAGTCTTCACTCACCCTGCCACCAACCAGGCGACGGAAGCAGAGCCCCAGCAAGTCCTTCTACCCCCAGCTCCTCCTCTTACAGAGCACACGGATGGTCCCATTGGTTCTGCTTCCTGAACAGTTTGACTTGATTTTACCCCACACCCCCTCAGCTTTATCCTGAACTTGACATCTTGACTATTTTGCACCATTATTTACCTCCCTTATAAGCAGCTTCCTGTCTTTTCCTTCTACTTGAGTAAATCCCTTGGTCTCCCAAGGTTTCCCCATTTATTTATTTTCTGTCATGCATCATTTAGTTACATGTCTCAGAGGGTCTCTGACACTTCGAAGTCTCTTGGTCTACTGATCCCTTTTCCTGAATAACCTCCCTGCTGCCCAGCACCCCTAAAGGTCTTTGCAGAAAGCATAACCATTTCCTTGGAAATAAAACCTCATCTCTGGGTACTTGAACGCTCCTTGAGGTTCCTTCTGGGGCAGAGGAGTGCTTTAAAAAAAAAANAAAAAATGGCAAACTTGCTCTGTCCAAACAAGGATCAAAATGAGTGTGTGAAGCACTGCATAGTTCTGTGGCCTCCCCTATGTTACTTGGATCAGCTGAAGCACACGAGGCTGCTATGGTAGAAAACCAGAAACTTTATCCTCTCCTGCTCCCCTTTCTTTTAAACACATCCTACAGATTAGAAGCATCAATCGACAAATGAAACCTCAGTTTCTTCTTAAAGGCTCTCTGGAATACTGAAGGATAAGCCTCAGAGAGGTGCCCATAAGCACTGGGGGAAGTTTCAGAGAGGAAAGTACAGATGGTTTTCACTCAAAAACCGACCGTGGCTGACGAGGACTCACCGAGTTTGGGTAGTTCAGGTAGCAGATCTGACAAGGCATATCCTGGGCCGACGACCGCGTGTTCATCTGGCGCGTCCGGGACTTTTTACTGGGATTAATTACGTGACACTCTGCAAAGAGCTTCTCCAAGTTGCCATCGAAGTACCTGCACGATGCACATAGGAGAAAACAAACGTGACCGCCCTGTCTGCAAGTCATTTTTCAAACTGTTCAGGAGTTAAATGCGCACAGTTGGAGATGATGCTTTACAAAACTCACATATCCACTACTTGTAGCATACTCTTCACCAACATATCACACCATGGTCCTGACTACAGAGAGGGATATTAGACAACTTTTTTTCCCCAGATATTTGGGCTCAAATTGGGTGCTCCTGAAAGTTGAGATACCTTCAACTGCACTCCACTCAAACTAGTACAAATGGGACATTTATTTATTAATTTAATTATTTGATCATTCTCCAGAGTTTTGCATTACAGCTCCAAGACTAGCTTAAAAAAAAAAAAAAAAAGAAAAAAATATAGAATAAAAGTATCTTCTTTCACATTCTAGGAATCGAGATACTTTCCTGAAGTGCAGCCTTGATGTCACCAGTTCAAATCTCATTTCAGCTTAAGGCTTCCATTTTTTGCAAATACTCTAATGGCTACAGCACTGAAGTGAGGCTGACGGCAGCACTTTGAGCCCTGGCTCGTGAAGCAGCACATCCCTAGCGACCAGGTTTTGCATTTTCAGTTTACATTAGGTGTGCCCCAAAGAGGTGACTGGAGTCCAGTCGTCTTCACCTTCAACTGGACTTCAGCACTTCCCTCCTTGCCCTCTGGAGCAGGGTGCACTCGTGCCCGGTTGGAAAGCACCTGCAGGGCTGTATTTCTCCAATTTAAGGCAACTGCAGAGCTGCACTTGTGATGAAACACCTCGAGTTTGAGGAAAACTACTGATATATCAGGCATTTGGGCCCCTCTTCAGCCAGTCTTCCATTTAAGCCTGCAGCAGAGCCTCATGGGCCAAATCCCGGCCTTCCGAGCATCTTTTTAGCAACATTCCAGCAACCTCCTAAGGACAGACAATTCCAAGTTTGCAGCTTCAGAAGGGCTGTGCGTGGGCAGGACGGCCTCTTGCCAGCACCCAGACACCAGAGCTTTCTCCAGCCTGCAGCAATTGCAAAGAGCTAATCCAAGGCGACAGCTAACGAGTTAACCTCGCTCGCTGCGTCCCCCGTGCGACATCAGGACTCTGGGCCTTCCCCCCTCCTCTCCTCCACCACCATCTTCCGCAATTTAAATCCACACAAGATGGCAAGTGCCTGCGAAAAAGAGAGCAGCTGACCACAGTGCAGGCAGTTGCATTTAAGACCAGCAAATCAGGTCTAGGCAGCGTGGAGATTAAAGTCTTTCTGCTGGGGAAAGATGACGTCTCTCAAAAATCCGGGTTCAGCAACACAACTCGTAACACAGGTGCCCCGCACAAGTCACACCCAGATGCGCCCCAGAAAACGGTCAAAGATGATGACTCTCAAAAATCCAGGTTCAGCAACACAAACAACTCGTAACGCAGGTGCCCCCCACAAGTCGCACCCAGATGCGCCCCAGAAAACGGTCCCTGCTGCTCCAGAAGCTTCTTGATGCAGCTGACCC
The DNA here is from genome assembly GCA_013389825.1 of Crypturellus undulatus. Lineage (NCBI taxonomy): Eukaryota > Metazoa > Chordata > Aves > Tinamiformes > Tinamidae > Crypturellus > Crypturellus undulatus. The sequence continues at coordinate 12,546 of VWPW01016159.1, forward strand.
CCTCCTGAACACACCTTGCACGCCTGTTTTCAGCTCACTCAGCTCCGAAGCTGGTGGAGAATTCTGGAATTACGGAATGCCCTAGGGTTTGGCCACTCTTCTCCAAAGTTAGCTTATGGATTTCACTCAGCCAGGGTATTTTGTTTGCTTTCGGGATGGCTTCTATCTAAAAACTTGAGCAGGTAAATTCGGGGCACTCCCACTATACGCAGTATTTGTCTACTGAAGAGTCATGGATAAATATTTAACTCCACAGAGGGTTTCTAGCAGGCCAGGCGTTCTCGCGTGCTCAGCACCGCAGAGCCTCGGCTCCGAACAGCACACGAATAGCGGGGGTGACGGTTGCAAAGAAAATAAGGGCTTCCAAAGGCAAATCCTATGATGCAACTTTAACACCAGCATTTGCAGTCAGCTATAAATGCATGGAAATATCAGAGCTATTTTTAATGGTGGGCTGACTTTAAAGCATGCAGGTCACATCAGGAATGTGACTTTCCTACTCTCATTAGGCCATAAAATCCCTGCAAAAGCCNTTCTAGCAGCCCAAGCATTCTCGCGCGCTCAGCACCACAGAGCCTCGGCTCCGAACAACACGTGGAGTATGATGGTTGCAAAGAAAATAAGGGCTTCCAAAGGCAAATCCTATGATGCAACTTTAATGCCAACATTTGCAGTCAGCTATAAATGCATGGAAATATCAGAGCTATTTTTAATGGTGGGCTGACTTTAAAGCATGCAGGTCACATCAGGAATGTGACTTTCCCACTCTCATTAGGCCATAAAATCCCTGCAAAAGCCTCTGTTCCGAGACCCAGCACTTCCAGCTGGAGATCGGGAAACACGGTCACTAACAACAGATTTTCACCTGGAATTACCTACCCTTTCTAAATACCAATGGGCACCTAATTCCCAATATGCACTTCCCTCCTAGACTTCCAGGATTTTCCCAATAAAGAGATACAAAGTAAGAGTAAACAATACCAGTTTCTGAGGGAAACAGGACAATGCACATTCTTCTCATTTTGGGCCTGCAAGCCGTTTTCTTTCATTTATTCTTTCATTTTATTTCTTCAGTGAATTCTATCACTTATTTCCCTCTTTCATTTATTTCTATAGTGTGTCTGGCTGCACTGAGAAAATAATTTCCACAACTCTTTGCATGCACGTCTCAGACTTGAGAAAATCCATGCTGAAATTGTGCAGTAAGAGAACAAAAAGGATACCTGGCCTTTCCAGGAAGCAAACAGGTGACAGGGACACTCGCGAGCAAAGGGCAGCAGCGTCTTTCACAGAACGCCTCCACCATGCCCTAGATAAACACATGGAGCTCCCGGCTGATCCCATTGCAGCTCCTCCAATGCTTGGGAATCACGATTTCCAACACGGAGCATGGGAGCATCATGGAGCCTCTGCCTTTCCCACACAATTCCCGCTGAGGGGTTCGCGGAGACAGAACCCTCTTCCTCCCCTTTCCTCGTCAGGATGAGGCAGGGCAGTTCCCACCTCCTTCCCGTATTTCTCCACGTCCTCAGCCACCCTAACAAGCCTCAACAGCTGGTTCCCGCTTCCATTCCTCCCTTCTGCCCTAAAGGAAGCCAGAACGCAGCAAACCCAGAGAGATTTCACAGGGATCTTGCACAGTTTCCCCAACACCCCTGCACTTCTCCTGGAAATGCCTCCCCTAAGGCATCCTGATGACGCTGCGTTCCTCCAGAGTCCCTGCACGTTTGCAGTTCCGTCTCATTCTCTACCAGAGATCCCGTCTTCTCCGTCTCTGTGTTGACAAGACCCATCTTGACACTTTTTGCTGCCACTATCGCTGGAGTCCTCCGGACTATCCCATTTTTCCCCCGTCACATCTGGGATCCCCCTCACCCAAATGCTGCGTAACAGAATCCGGCCATGTCGCTCGCTCACAGGTTACCGCTCATCCCAGTGGGACCAGGGACTTCACTGGCAGCTTCCCCCTTGGCTGCTGGTCCCTGTTCCGAAGCATTTCCACACACCTCCTGCCAACCCCTGCGCCTACCTTCACTCTCCTTTCCACGTGACACCTTTCCTGTGGGCTGTAAGGCAAAAATCACTTCTTCATGACACCAGGAGGTTAATTTCAATTTTATTGATTTGTCTCTAGCTTCTCTTTACTGTTGACTCTTCCTCTTCCCCAAATTCTTACTCTTTTGGCCAGGGAAGCTCTATAAAGAGCTGAGTTTGGCTTTTGCCTATTCTCACCCCATTGCTACAGCTCTGGTTCTTACACGGTTGCTTCTTGGTTGCGAGGTCCCTCCTTTTCATGTTGTGGAAGAGAACATTTTGGAAATTATTATTCTTCATCCAGAGCAGCTTGGCATTAAATCTCTTGCGTTCCTCTTTCTCCCTTTGTGCTGCAGATATTCCAGATTTTAGGACTTCTGATACTCAAGAAAAGCTACGGTCTATTCAACACTGGAGTCTTTTTGCTCAATACAGCTGAGCTCAGTACCCAGTTCTGTTAATTCATCAAAGTTCTTTTTTTCCATTACAGATCATGCTACTTAAACTCAATAGTCACACAAGTGAAAACGGTTTTCAAATTGTTGTAATTTCTTCAGTGATTACCAAAACCAAGTCCAAACTAATATCACATCTTGCTAGCTGAGGGATCCAGCGTTTTTCTTCAAGACAGTCTTGGTCTGTGTGGACACTCCTATCTAATGAGTGACTAATGTCTAATGACTAATTGCCTAAGGACGATTTTCTAGCCGAGAGTCTGAAGGACTTTCAAGTCCCATCTAAGGGAATATCACAAATAAAAACCCTCCTCACTGACACAAGGCGGCTTCCAGTGCCCGCGCTGGGAAATTCCCCTTAGCGCGTGCAGTTGGGAACGCGAGCGCGTGGCTCTCTGGGTTGTGCTCAGGTAGGAGCTGGTATCTCCGACGCAGAGAGCCTGCCACGGGTAGCTGCTCGGCACGTCCTGCCAAACAGCGACCGTCTCCCGCACGCCCAGAGGAAAGGGGCAAGTCGGTACCTGGAGAGGAGCCGGAATGCTGACTTCGAGGGCAACAGGGAGCCCAGGGCAGCAACAGCGCCCCAAGGGCGGCTCCAGGCTCCATCCTCTCTGCCAAGAGGACACGGACATGCAGCCACGAGCACCTACAGGAGCCTGGATCTCTACCTCACTACCTTTCGGCACCTCCAGGGGATTAAATTGGGCCTCTGGCTACACGCTGGGCAGCTTTTCTTTAAAGCAATGGGCAGAGGGAGCCTCCTTCCACACGCAGGAGCAGAGCTGCACTTCAGCCTCTGCAGCACGTAGAGGTTTCTCCAAAGCGTGCGCATTGTATCGGGCACCAGAAGCTGAACTCCAGTATTTCCCCCCATATTGCTTCTGTCCTCCCAGTAAATCCACCCAACACACCAGCTTTGTTCCCAAACACAGCCAAATAACTAGCACCTCACCAGCAGACAGAGCATTTTTCCAGCTGTGGATACTGCTTGAGTTTAGGTGAAAAAAGCACCTGTCACATACTTGACCTCTTAATAACTCCATGCAATTAGCCCACGACAAAGCTGCCACAGACAAAAATAAGCTGCTCTTTAAAAGTGTGCAGAACGAGACAGAATCGCAACCAAGAGATTTTCATGTTTTAAAATACAGAAGCTTTCAACCTCACAGACTCAGACCCAGCAACTCTCACCATGTATGGAAAACAAAGCGACTCAATTTATCTGCTGTCCTGCAGGCAGAGTTTGATAAGGCGGCCCGCGGGGTCACGCTGATTCACGCTGAGCTAAGGGAAACGAGGCACCGATTTGGCCTGCACGGAAATGCCACTGACAGCTGAGCTCAAGCTCCGACTTGGTGGGCAATCAAGCGCCAGATCTTGTACCCACATTTTGGGCCTTAGCAAGCATTAAAGTGCTCCACACCACAGGCAGCATCAGTAATGCACTGGGAAGGCTTCCTGGAGATTATTAGGAGCAAGAGAGGCCAAATATATACCAGTTAAACATGTTTAAAATAATAAACCCCCCAGAGGAAAAAAAAAAAAAAAAAAAAACAAAAAAAAAAAAAAAAAAAAAAACTAAAGCTAAAACTAAAGCTAAAAAATAAAACTGCAGCTAAGAGCAGGCTGCAGATTTCAGACCCAAGGCTGACACTGAAGACCAGCTGAGTGGCCACTGCTAATTCTAAGTTTTGGGTTGTTCTGAAGTGTTTGAAATGTCTTTTTTCCTTCTGCCTTTTGAACAGAGCAAACCCCTCCGCCTCCCCACGGACACTCTGCAGTCAGCGCTGCCCCTCAGCTCAGCCACAGCAGCACAGCCCTGCAAGCGGCCAGAGCCAAGCGAGGCTCAGGAGGGACCTCTGGTTGTGGAAGATCTGGTCCCTGTTTGGGCTTAATCAGTTGGTCACCTTCTCGATAGAAACCACCTCTCCAAATCATCTGGTTTTCAGGGAGCAGATGCCACCGCAGCCCTCCTCTTTCCCAACCTGGCTACCAAGGCTACTTGGCAAAGGGATGACTGAGAACAGCTAATTGAAGAAACTGCTCTCATTTTTTTTCTAGTACAATAGAGCAGTAGCAGCAAAAAATCTCACCGGTGTGCAATAGTTGTGTAGCATGGGTCACTTACAACATTACTCACAGGGATAATTCTATAGAATTAAGATAAGTGCTTTAATGAACATGTGCTGAGAACCACTGTTTACCTGTCAATTTTGTAAATATTTACACGTATTTAAAATGTTTCTGTTGGGAACGGTAAAGCCCTTTGACAATAATGCCTCATACAGAAGTTGCTAATATCCCCCTTTGGAGGAGGAAAAAAAAGTGCCTTTTTTATAATTGGTGCCAGTCTTAACAAGCAAAGATTTAAGTGAGAAGGGCAAAAAGCCTATGGTATAGAGCGGTCAAATTCCAGTAGTTTTATGTTAAGGTAGCCCAAAGCGAGATGGAGACAGCAAACAAGAGGAAACTTCAACCTGACCAAAAGCAGCAGCAGCAGCAACAACTCCTTGAGCAGGGAGCCATCATGGCCAAGGAACCAAATCCATGCATGTGCTTAACAGCTGAAGTCCAAGTTAAGTAACCCCATAACAAGAGGCCTTCAGACACCTTCAGTGTTAACTAACTGAGGCCATTAGTCTACAGAAAATAAAAGCTGAAACACTTAAAAAAAAAAAATCATATCACTTCAGAAGAAAATCTAGGCCAAGCAAAACATAAAAGGTACCCAAGCTCCAACAGCAACTGGAAACAGCGCACAGGANGCAGCAGCAACTCCTTGAGCAGGGAGCCGTCATGGCCAAGGAACCAAATCCATGTGCTTAACAGCTGAAGTCCAAGTTAAGTAACCCCATAACAAGAGGCCTTCAGACACCTTCAGTGTTAACTAACTGAGGCCATTAGTCTACAGAAAATAAAAGCTGAAACACTTAAAAAAAAAATCGTATCACTTCAGAAGAAAATCTAGGCCAAGCAAAACATAAAAGGTACCCAAGCTCCAACAGCAACTGGAAACAGCGCACAGGAGTAGGCAAGGATGTCATTAACCCCCTACCCTTGAGGAAATTCCTCAGCCACAGAGTCATCCACAAGCAAACGGAGCATTTGCACCTTGCTCCCACAGACAGGCCAGGCAAGGCTTTGCCCTCAACCCACAGCAGAGAAACTTATCAGCTGTTAATTAATTAACAATACTAACAAAATGTGTCTCTGCACAAGCTCTTATAGATTAAACATCCCAGCGTCTCCTACCACGGTCATCAAGCAGGGAAAGAACAACCATGAAGACTGAAGGAAGACTTGGGCCCATGGGGCAGCAAGGGCCACAGAAATCAGAGGCACTTGCGTTAAAATCAAGCCCCTGCCCTGGCTTTCCTGCTGCTTCTAGGCCAGGCAGGTTTTCACAAGTAATTTCTCCTCAACAGCAACACTGGGGTAAAAAAATAAACAAAAAAACCCACAAAGCAAAAAGGAACCAGGACACATTACAAGTGTACGAAACTATTAAAAGTATCTTCACCAGCAACACCCATCAGGAATGAGGATTCAAAGAGGAGAAGCTGCAGCAAAACATGCTGCTTGTACGGGGAAGGAAGGCACAATTCAAGGCACTGTTTACACCCCAAATAAAACCCAAGGCTGCGAGGATGAAGCGTGTGTTATTACTATTAAGAGCAGGAAAGGCTGCTAAGGGGTGGAGGGGCACTTGGAGCTGTCACAGGAGACTCCTGCAGCATCCTGCACATTCACTCTGTATAGCTAATCCAGCCACAAGTGTTTCTTGCAGTGCTGTTGGGGGCTAAGATGGCTCTTACCTCTCCATGAGCTTCTCCTTGTCCCAGTTGAAATGGCTAAGCAGTATCCGAGTGATAGTCGCTGGATTCTGGAGGAGAAAAAGAAAGTGGAAATTAGGAGCGTGGAAGTAAAAGGCCGACGGAGCTGCTGCCCTGTTACGTGTACCCCGAGCACACGGGGCAGCCAGTGTGCCCAACAGCACACGCTGTCCACATGCATCATGTAACACAGCACTGGAAAATAGTTTATCACGTGGCAGGTAATAAAAATCAGGAACAATTCTGTAGAGAAGAGCTGTGTGGAGTGGGGCAGGGTTGAAGAGTCAAGGAACCGCAGAGTTCCAGAGAGGAGAAATGGAACAAGGCACGGAGCATCTCCCACGCACACCCAGCGCATCCCATCTCCCTTCACCCAAGTCGCCTCCCTAGGCCCCAAGCGTGTCCCCGCTGGGGCCGAGGACGGTCGACGTGTGCACGCTGCCATCTGACACCAAAATGGAAGTTGGCCGCGGGGCGAATTTTCCACGGACACTGCGAAGCCGATGAAAAGTAGGACATAACAGAGCAATGCAATTTTTGGAGCCCTCGGGCTACAGCTACAACTTTCAGCTGTCAAAAAAGCCACTGCTGTCCCCTGAAGCGGCAATCCCTGCGCTGAGCCCGCTCACGCCCCACTTTCCTCACCCTCTCCGCTAGCGCAGCTGTTTTATGCTAAAACAGTGCAAATTACAGGCTTGAAAAAGGAGCTTTTTCTCCTCTTTTCTCAAGCTGTTTTTTTCCCCCCGAATCGGTTCCCCAATCCGCGTCTTGTGCGGCCGCAGCAGCACGAGGGGGAAGGCAGCAAGAGGCAGCTGGGGATGAGCGGGACGGTCGTTTTTGGCAGGAAAACAGCAGCCAAACCTCTGCGGAGCCAAAGCCCTGGGCCCAACAGGCACCACAAAGGGACCTCATGCGTGGGGTCTGCTGCGCAAAGCAGCTCACCCTTCCTAATGCCAACGCAGCTGGGATAGGGGCAAATTAAGGCCTTTCCGCAGCTTCAAACTTGGGGAGCCCCACAATTAAAGCAGCATCATTTTCCGCAACAAATCTTGCCTCAAACCAGGCAGTCTCCTGCTGAACACCTGGGCTTTCAGCCATAGGTTTCTCTGGCTGATCCTTCAGGTACCCGCACACATTTATCCAGGGCTTTAGTCCTGTCCCTTGCTCCTGATTCGCAAAAAATGTTGCGGGCAACAGTGCAAGCAGCTCAAGCTGGAGAAAAAGGCTACATTAAAGGAAGGAAACTGCTCTGCAGTGAAGGCCGGGCATCTCAGGGCTACCCAAAGCACACACAGCTGCAGCAAAAGGCTCCAGTTTCGTTAGGGGTTTTTGCATTTGGCCAGGGAAGCAGCCGCCGCGCAGCTCTCCAAGACCTGTCCCCGTACACAGGAGCCCCTCAATGGCCCAGCAGGGTCACAGGAGTAAAACAGCTTTATTTTGTGTAGGCGAAGTACAAAATAGCCGGTCACTGCGGGCTTACACTCAGGAGCCCAGCGCTGTTGGTTCAGCACACGGAGACAAACGCGGCGGAGCAGGAGAAGCCTTGGTCGCCTTCCCGGGCCTTGGCTTCCTTTAGCAGCAGCAGGATCTGCGCAGCAGCCGCTTGCTGCAGCGGGGAGAAGCTCCCGCCGACCCTGCGGCTCCGTTTCAGGCTGCTCCTCGGTTCGATACCACAGCAGCCCGACCTTCCAGCCCCGCTCCGAGGCCGGTTTGACCAGGGGCCTGCGTCACCCCAAAGCACAGGCGCGGTGGGGAGCTTCGGGGATGGCCGAGTCCCGGTGTGCCCACTGCATCCCGGTGACAGCATCTGGGATCGCTGCTGCAGCTCCGAGGAACCACCTTTTTGCAAGGGGTACTTTCCGCTTACAGCACCAAACATTAATAATAATATTAAGCAAAGCAGCCAGACAGTGAGTCAGGGAAAAGCTCCCTCAAATGTTCAATTTTCACTCCAATGTGCTTTGGTGAAGGCTGGAGCCATGGTTTAACTCTTCCCTGTTACACAGACCACATGAAGATGACCAGGAGCTTGAGGCAGTGGAGCCTGTTGCTACCCAGGCAGAAGCACGAGCTGGGAAAAGCAGCCATTTTGCGGGAATTCTTTGCCCGCAGAGCCGGTGCATCCGCAGGGATTTCCTCAGCGAGCAAAGCAGCTAAGCACCCATCTGCTCCGAGTACATTCCGCTCTCCGGCTACTCTGCAGCAGGGGTATCCATGGCATCACTCGGGCGCACCGCTGCCAGCATGAGACAGACACACAGGAAAACCCTGGAAAGCTTCAGGAATGAGATGTGCAGATCTTCCTTCAGCGGGCAGCACTCCATCGGAGGAGGAAACAATCCAAAACACATCATGCGGTGCCATTTTCTCAAACTGGAAGCTTGGCTACAAACACCCGAGTTGGATCAGGTTCTTCCTGCCACCAGAATGGGAGTGTATGGATCGGAAGGAGGCACCTGGATGCGCACAAGCACTCTAAGTGCTTTACGGCTTAAGGATTAGTGGGACATTAGCTCCAAGTGGAGCTTTCAAACAGCAGAATTTGCAGCACGACCGTTTGCAGCACCTCATCCGTTAGCATTCCCATCTTTGCAGCTGGGCTCCGCAGTTAATTCCAGGAGTTTCTGGCGGCCAGCAGTGCGCTGCCGAGTGCAGCTCCCCATCACGTGCCGGGAGGACACGACCGCGGCAGATTAAACCGCTCAGTAACAGCTCGAGGGCTGCTCTCAGCTGAGCCCCACCCCACGGAGAGCTGGTGCTGACAGAGTCGTCATTTTGCATCTTCCCGTTTCATGGTTTGGGTTTTCCTCTTGCAGTGGGATAAGCAGCACTGGTTCCCAGGATGTCGGATGGCCAGGGAACAGGATGAGCCGTGAGGCAGTTTCCCCACTGATCCCAGCAAGTAGGGTACGGANTGAGCCCCAACCCACGGAGAGCTGGTGCTGACAGTCGTCATTTTGCATCTTCCCATTTCGTGGTTTGCAGTGGGATAAGCAGCACCGTTTCCCAGGATGTCAGATGGCCAGGGAACAGGATGAGCCGTGAGGCAGTTTCCCCACTGATCCCAGCAAGTAGGGTACGGACACGGCACAAACCTCGGCTGGGTTTGGTAGAAACTGGAGATGCTCAACAGCGTTGAGTGTCACCAGCAATCAGGAACCAAGCGCCCCATAACTCAGAAAAGCTCCTTTCTCATCTACGATGCAGGAAAAAATCCAGAGCAGCTTCGAGGCCACACGGTAGGGCAGCAGCACTGCTGTGGTACGGATCACATTGCTGCGCGGAGGCGCCGGGTGACCCACCTTTGAAAAACTCTCTCCATATCTGCTCTTTCAAAAGCCGACCACAGAAACCTTACAAACACAAGAACTTATTTCTACCAGCTCGGCAAAACTGCCCAGATCTCGTCATCCGCAACCATGTGCAAGTGCTGGGCATCTCCAGGGCCCCAAGTCCTCAGGAGGCCACCTTGGACTTGCCCATTTTCATCCATCCAGACTATACTCTCTCCGCTGAAAGACCTTAAGGCCACCTAATATTCTCCCACTCCAGTACAAATAGCATGGAAGAGAGTTGCTGTCACCATATATAGTGACTTCTGCTTCAGTGCTGATCGTCTTGGCCTCCCCCATCCTACTCCACCCCATTAAATGCCCTTCACACATCACCCCTGACTTTGAGGTTCACGTTTTACAAAGTTATGGAACGCTACCATCATGTTATGGCACAAAACGGAAGCTTGATAACATGATCTCTGCTTGTAGTAACCAGTCTGCACTTTACTGCTTGTTTTTAGATCTGATGAACATATATGCTCCTACCAAAGGAAGATAAAAAAAAAAAAAAAAGACTTCAGAGAAAGCAATTACTTCATTTAACTGGTCCAAGAAACAGAAATGAAGCAGTCAGCTGCTTTATGTTTCTTTGAGCCTTTTGGAAAGTTTTCAGCCACGACAAAGAGCTATTGTCTAACAAAGCTTCTAAATCAAAGAAATTGCTAAGGTGACAACTCCAGGATGAATTAGCAGATGTGGCAGTGCAAAAACTGAATTCAGTGCAGTAAGTCTAAATAAATAAGCAAAAGCAAACACACATTCATCATGGCGCTTCTGGAGCGTTCTGGACAGCCCTGGCGCGCGGAGCACCCCAGAGCCTCAGCCAACCCAACGCCAGCGAAAAGCTGCACACAGGTTACAGCTAGGGAAGGTATTTGAGAGCGTTTCAGCTGTGCTTGCTTCTACACAAGAGCAGAGGTTTGACAGGGAGATAGAGAGCTGTTAATTCATTTCTTCTGAACGGCTTTGCCTCCTGCTTCCTTTCGCTTCAGGTCTTGGTACAAAGTCAAGCCTTTTAGGAAGGAAGGCGCACAGCTTCGGAGACACCAGCAAATCGAGGAACTTGCGCCACTTTTGAAAGACTGGAAACCCAGAGGTCTCCAAATGGACATGCTTTGCACAAGCAATTTCTCACTTCCAATCCCTTTCGATTAACAAGTGATTCCGTCAGACTGCCCACAAGGGTAGCATTGGCCAAGCTATCACTCCTTCAGTTGTCTCCCACCAGAAGAAACTTGACGCAGGTGCCCAAACTAAGCAGATCTGCATCAGCAATGCACAGCACTGCTAGAGTCACCCATGTCTCCCCTGAGCTACTAGCGCTGCCGTACTGAGAGAGAACTAGAGTGGAAGCACATGGGTGCGAGAGTACGCTGCAAAAACACCATTTTTGCTTCAACCTTCTCCTCTCCTGCCTCCCACTCACAAGTTTGCAAAGAGCAGCCTCAAAAGAGTAGGAGAGGGTGATGGCACCATTTCCATATAACTCTTCCAATTTACTATTTCAGTAGCTCTTTAATATCTCCCATTACAGAGGAGGAAAACAGCACATGGCGCACAACAGCTACGCTGGGAAGGGAAGGATCCTCAAGTCATCTCTGATCCCAAACCGCTTCGGCAGCCCTGAGCGCAACCCACAGGTTCTCCTGGTGGGATTCACATCCCTGATAACCACCACCGCTCCCCTCAGGCCAAAGCTTTAGTCAACACCCACAGCCTCAGTGTTGCGTCCACCAGCATGAGAAACCCATGAAGCAGACACCAAAAGCAGGGGACTATTTAGGAAAATAAGCATTGAGACACCCATCTCCCGGCCACAAACTACACACAGTCACTGTCCTCGCTCATCCACTGCGCGCTGTTGGGGCAGACAGTGTCCATGCAACAGCCTTTAATCCTCCTTCTCTTGAAATCACACACAAGTGCTCTTGCAGACCCCAGTTTTGCCCTTCCATCCTGCATGGACTTGCAGGGTGGAGCCTCTCACCCCACGGCACACGCGTTCGCGCTCACCTGCCAGCCGGTCACTGCGCTGCTCACGGACACGAGCCACAAACGGACCCGACTCCACTGAGTTGGAGAGTCACTCTGGTTGGAAAGGACCTCCAAGATCAAACCCACCAAACAAAAACTGTTGATCTTCTCTGGACAACGAGCAAATGCAACAACAGTGACAAGCGCCATTTGATACTGTTAGTCCCTTGGGACCTTGCAGATCAACAGGCTCCAGAAGGCCATGAAAGACACCTGGCCATCGCTTCAGCTCTTCTCTCACCAAACCACTGCAATTCACTGGTGTTGAGCTCACAGAAAATATCCCTTGGTGGTTCCAGAGGGATGTAAGGGCACATCTGGCCACAGGAGGAGATGAAGTGCGAAGGCTGACCTGAACCAGGCAAAAAAAATGCCTGGCTTCTCCAGACACACAAACAGTTTAGCTTTGTGCCAGCTCTGTTTTTTCTTTCCTACAAGGAAAGGTAACAACTGCTTGGATTATTTGGGGATTTTGAGTGTAATTCACTTCAAACAGCATCGTGTCTCAGAGTTCGAACAACCTTGCAAAGACATTTTGAAAGAGTCTGAATTTACAGACCCTATTTTGAGAGGGGGAAAACATCCACCGGAACAATTTCCAGTAACAGGCAAAGCAGGAAAACAGTCTGTAAAACCTGTTTCAAAGACGCTACATCCCATCACCACCAGACCATGAAGAGACAGCTCTGAGAAACATTTACTTCAGCAACCAAACAAACTCATCCAGCTGCTGCTCCGGCGGCGCCGCGAGCTGGGCAGAGGAAGGAGCCGGGCCGGGAGGGCTTGCGGGGTTATTTTTAACCCGGATCAGGATCACTGTGTGGCCAGAGAGTCGAGCTGGCACAACTCGGACAGTGCGCACTGGCTTCCAAGAATTTGCTTTTTATAAAAACCAGCCTGTTGAGAGCCACATGCCAAGCATGGCCAGGCTGGGTGTTCCAGGGTTCTCGGACCCTCCAAATTTTCTTGCCCCAAAGTCTTTAAAAGCACAGGAAAGCACAAGATGCCGGAAAGACTGGTCCCCCTCACCCTCCTCCATCATCCCACTAGCAGCTTTATCGTTCACCTCTGAGAGCATCATCCAGAAAAGAATGTTTCTCATCTTGAAAACAAGCACAACGTCATTTTTGCCAGCTTTTTCCAACTGTTTTCTCCATTGCAACCCAGATCTTGAAGGAGGTGGCCACCTCAGAGTACAGTAGAGCTACTAATAAGAGCTATTATTAATCTAGCCCAGTCTATAGTTTCAATAGTGTCTGGGTGCTATTTTCGGTTGGGATACCAAAACAGAAGATTTAAATAGTAACTTCACAGAGATTGGCACTACTCCAAAAGAGGTATCCTCAGTGCAACCAGATGAGGCGGCCAGCAGGGCAGAAATGCACCTTTTCTCTTTCATAAGTCAGTTTTGGAAAGACTCGCAGTGGCCAACGCATAGGAAACAATCCCAAGTGCCGCCTTGGGGCTGCGGGGAGATGCCGGCTTCCGTGGGCGTCCAGGTCTTCTGAGCACACCGAGCACTGCCGGGAAGGCAGAGATCTGCCCACACGGGCTATGCAGAACGGCNGCGGGGAGACGCCGGCTCCCGTGGGCGTCCAGGTCTTCTTCTGAGCACACCGAGCACTGCCGGGAAGGCAGAGATCTGCCCACACGGGCTATGCAGAACGGCCTGTTCCGAGGGAGGAACAGAAGGCGAAGGGGTAAAGCTGAAAGGGCGCAAAGTCACAATTGCTTTTTGCGACATCTCAGATGTCTTTGAAACAATTTAAAGGAAAAAGAATTTCCCCGCTTCTTTTTCATACATAAATATACACACATATAATATCTACATATACAAACAAACGAATTTCACTGCTTCCTCACCGTGTGCACTGTTCATTTTCAGATTTTATTCAAGAAGCAGATCCACCCACGAGATTTATGCTCATTTTCTGGGTGCGATGCATTTGCTGAGCCCAGGACTGCTCCTCCTCATCCAGCCTCTGCTCGCCAGGAGCCCTTCCGCGATGCCGGGAACAGGCTGGCCGCAACACTGCCCAGCCACTTACTGCTATCCAGGTACAGCTGGGACTTCCCCGTGGATTTCTCATGCCCCAAAGATAGCAGAGCTTCACTTGGGCTGCTTTAAGCCTGTTCAAGGCATCGCCTGGTCAAAGCCCAAGGGCACTGGATGGGTGCTAGGCCCTGGAAGGACACTAAGATGCAGAGATGTTCCAGTGATGGACCATTCTTACCTAGTAAATGGGGTTTAGTTTTGTTTGTTTTTAACAGCAGCTTTACAGAAAGTTTTTTAAACCAAGACAAGCAACTGTATTTTGGGTGTTCATTGCTTCATTCCCCTCAGTCTGTTCTTATATAAATTATTGGGTATTACCTGACTGAAAAATGTCTATCCCACTTCCATAATTTCTTTTTGAAGATGACAGAAGTGAGGTAAACTTTACGCAGAAGAGAATATTTTCTGAAACTTAACACAGTAATACACATGCTACAAAAGACAAACTCCTGAGAAATCGTGGAGAATGAAATGGACAACTTCCACAGAAAAACACTTGTTGCCTCAAGCATGTGCCAGCAGGGCAGAAAGACAACCAATAACTGATTTTCTGGATTAAGTTACACAAATTCTCTAGAAAGACCTCTCAATTTGTCCTATTCTTGGTCTCAAAGGCCCTCTCTCCCAAGGATCACACCCCAAGGGTATTCAACTCAAACAGTGCTCTCAAGAACTGGTTAAGTCTCCAGTCCTGGGTGACCGGCCTCTGCCTTGCCTTGGGTGCTGCGCAGTAACGGCAACAGCTATTCCAGTGAAATATGGTCAAGCACAAAGACAGTTCATCAACGGGACTAAGAGATAATCCCATTGAACTGTGGATCGCCTCCAAGAAGATTCCTCAAAATCAATCACTTCCAGGATATCTCCTGAGCATGGACGGAGCACATTGCCAGGCCAAGTATATATATTTCTTCCCCTCCATAAGGCAGGTTTTTAGCCCATGTGCTCCGTCTCCCACATCTGGGCTTCCACTTCAGAGCCTAATCAACATTTCCCAACAAAGCAGGGACACAGGGAAGGGAAAAGCAGCAAGGGCAGGAGAACTGCCTCCATTTAGCAGCATTCAGCTGGTGTCCAGAATCAATAACTTGGACATCTCCCTTGAAAGCTAAATGAAAGCTGGCCCAATTAGAAACATCTCTCAGAGCCACGGGGAGGTTTTCTCAAGCCCACTTTGACGCAGGGCCACAGCAGCACTGCTGCTGTTAACCCCTCGGAGCACGCGGCAGCCAAGAAACAGGCTCAGCACAAGAGATTTTAAGAATAAAGTGCCTGGGGCTACGAAAGCAGTGGAGTTTCTATGAAGAACACAGAACCCTTAACATCTTCCGTCTTATCTTTCTTCTGCAGGCCCTGGCTTGGTTGGCATCCAACCGCTGAGCGCTTCTCTGCCCTCTGCCTGTTTTATTGCTTGTGGTTTTGTCCCTTCCTTCGAGCAGCTTGACAAACTGTCCCCTTCCTGCCACCTCCGATTGGCAGGAGGGCAACTTCCCCAACCTCCCAAACAGCACCCTGCTCCACAGCCCTTGACAAAATACCCCTTGCTCGGGCAGACCTGAGCCCCACGGCTCCTCAAGGGCCCTGGGGAGCCTAAATCCATATGTGGTCACAGCACTGAGTCAGCCCATGACTTAGGTTTAGCTAGAGCCACCGCTTAGCGAGCCAGCTCCAGAAACGGATCATGGTTCTTCCCGTCACCTTTTCAATTTCCAAAACGGTGCCAATGAATTTTCTTTGCCTTGTCTAGCAGAAGGCCAGATGTCTTCCAAATTCCATCGCAACTCCAAGCGGGAAGGCCTTAACCCTTTGCACCTGGGAATTTGGGGTCTGTACGCACCAGGTCCCCTTGGCGAACGGACCACAGGTCTACCCAGTAAATGCCTAGGCCCTTGTCTGCAATTCCTAGTAGAGCAAAAAACCTTTGAAGTCTTTTAACACTTTTAACAGAGATAGGCCCAGGAAACCACTGCCAATACAGCAATGTCTTGGGAATGTAATCTTTGGCAACACTTTTATGTTGGCAAAAGCCCCAGAGCAGATGTCATTATAGTTTATATCACTTCCCTGCACAAAATAAACTCTACCTGCAAAAGCACCTTTTTTTTTTTTCCTTTTGCTGGCAGAAGCCGCATCTGCACTAAGCAAAATCTGCCAAGAGCCTTTTTTCCCAGCAAAACTCTTCTTGCTCACACCATCACTACATGATGACTTAGCAATTTATTTACCACACCACGCTCACTTCGCCCTGCTTCTTTCCACGGCCAAAAACCAGAGCCCCCAACAACACATCGTTTTGGGAGCCAGGATTTCCACTACAAGGAGTGGTTTTACCCATTTAAACCTCAAAACATGTTTTCCTCAGAAGGCAGCACAGAAACTACCTTTGAAGAAAGGACACTTGGCCAGTTGCCTTGTTCAACCTTAGTCACTTGTCTTTTTAAACACAACTATCAGTATATATCTTCACTGCAGTATCTAACCACTGTAGTCATTTTAATCAACCATCTGAACTCACTCAAGTTTGAAAAAAAACTCTGTTGGGATTCAGTACAGAAAGAATTGAAAACCACCTGTGGGATAGCCCGAATGCAGGAATGCATTTCCAGCCTCTTCCCCATTTCCTCATGGAGCTGCTTTAAAGACCTGCCTTTCTACAAGCTTGCACTCGTCTAACCAGAAGTGGTTTAAAATCTGTTAAAACCAATGAGCACGTGCAAACCCTCCAAAGCACCTTTTCCCCTTTTATTAAATAATAGGGAACCTACCTAGCTGGGTACGTGATTTTGTGTATGATTTTGCGTACGAGGAATCAGGCAGTAGCTGACAGGGATACTGAAGAGCAGCATCACTGTTACAGAACCACTGAAGCAGGAAAGTAAACGATGAGAGACTGAGAATTTACTGAAGAAACTTAGCCAAGCAGCAAGTGTTCTATCTCTCCCTATATAAAAATCAAACTCATTTCTGTTACCCCAGTATTAAATTCCCAAGGGAAGGCAAAGTATTCCACATTTCTAATGGCAATAGTTCAGGATCTGCACCAGTTTGTATGTCAATTCCTTACTGTGACTGTCCTGAATAACTGCACCTGCATTTACTATCAACTGTCTTTGCTCAAGATGACAAAAAACATAGCAGAGCATCATTTCACGTACTAAATTTTGCCTGCTTTAGCAATACAAATAAGGACATTTCTAACACATCATCTTACCAAGTAGAGATGTAAATAAGAAATGGCTTGTACATGCTCATTACAAAACAGACTAGAGTGTATATAAAACACTCATGAAACAAAGAAAAAAGTCAGTTTGCCCAGACAGCCCTTTTGGTTGTCACAGCAGAATCATTAGTAACACATCATCATAGTAACAAAGGTTTGCTCAGGAGATCTTAATAGTAATTCAGGGTTTTTTTGTTGCCTTTTTTATATATAATTTTTTGTCTGCACACCCATGGGATTTCAACCCGAAAACCTTTCACAGCAACAAAGCAACTTCACAAAGCCTCGACTGGGTTAATTCATACAGGAATGCAGAACGTGAAGCCGCGTTCCTCATTTTAAGGCACGGACCTTGTTGGAGAAGGCAAGCGGAGTTGCTATTTTGCTGCTGAGCATTCTTACCAACTTTGTCAACAACTGTTTTCTAATTTGAAGTGTATGACTCGGTGAGGCTCGGTCACTGCTGAGCACTTCCTCCGGGTCTCACCTCACCAGGCCTTGGGGCTTTTGCTGACCAATTTGAGATTTCTCCTCGGGTAACATCCTCGAGATCCCACACGCTCCCTCTTCCTAGAAGGAGCCCTCAGCTCATGTCTCCAGACCACTCCTTCCACCTCCCTCCCTCTCAGCTCCCGGAGCCCGAACGGGACGCAGAGCGTGAAGGGTTAACTTCCTCCTCTTGCCCAGGAGAGCGCATTGCAAGGGAGACTGTTTACTCATGCGAATCCTCCTGTTTTCCCCTAATCCTTCCGCACGCCGCTGCTGGCCAGACAAAGGAATGCCGGCCGCGCTCGCGTTGGGTTACACAAGAGCTCGCGCAAGCCAAAGTCATCCACCGGGGAGGAGATCAAAGTTTGTGACGAGCAGCCAGAAGTTCACAAGTTGAACACGCTCCCCCAGCCACCCGCGCGCCCAAAACGGGCCACCAAAATTACGGCTTCAGGTATAGTTACATTGCTCCTGCTGACAGCGCACAGTTGAGCAACTCAATCACCACCTCGCCTGGCCAAGGGAGCAAAGCAACTGCCTGAAGGGTCAGCAGGGAAGCGGCTGATCGGAGTGAGGAAGAGGAGGCGTGCTTCACGAAGGCTCCGTGGAGCCCTCTACCCAGCCCTGCAAATCAGCTCCATGGGGAACACCCTAAGCCAAGGGCACCAGATGGAAGCACTGTGGTCACCAAGTCCCTTTTTGAGGTTGCACGATAAGGGGAGCACCTTTGAAGCACTGCATCTCCCTAAAGCATCACTGCGGGGACCAAAGCCAACCCAAGCTCAAGGCCAGGAGCATCTCAGGTGGACCCATGAGGGAAGCCTGGTGACAACTGCCCATAGCACCTAGCCCAGTGCTCAGAAAACCAAAGGGAGAAACCCAGGGGGAAGTTGTTGGGGGTGACAGGCTTTTACTATGCAGACTGTTCCACCACCTTCCCACGTGCACCAAAGGGCTGCACGGACAGGAAAGCCAGGTGGGCCCTTCTGGGGCTTTTACGCAACAGACTCGCTTAACCACCAGCTACTTCTCCTGTGTCTCTAACAGAGTTTTGGTGAAGTAAACAGGTCAAATGTCCCTCACCAGAGCACTAGGCTGACTTAAGTCACCCCATGATGCCCTTCAGGGCTTGACCTAGCTTCTAGTATCAGGTGTCAAACAGAAACCTTTAGAACCACTTAAAATACTTATGGCGATACCTCGGAAGAAAGCAGCTTCGTGCATGCACCTTCACAGGAGAAACAGCAGATGAGTGGAAGAATCTTTGAGAGCAACCCCTCAAAAGGTAGTTATTCCACCAGCTGGTATTTTCAGGTGCAGTTTTACCAGCTCTCTCCTGAAGTCTGTGTTTTTGCTGAGCATTCACCACTTCAAGAGGATTTTATTTTATTCAAGCAGAATCCTTCTTAGCAGCACCTACCCCTCTATCCTGCTTAGCTGCTGCAAACCAAGGTGAAGAGCCTATGTCCCTCACCTGGGGAGGCAACACACACCATACCGCTGNTACCTCGGAAGAAAGCAGCTTCGTGCATGCACCTTCACAGCAGAAACATGAGTGGAAGAATCCTTGAGAGCAACCCCCCAGTAGTTATTCCACCAGTTGGTATTTTCAGGTGCAGTTTCACCAGCTCTCTCCTGAAGTCTGTGTTTTTGCTGAGCATTCACCACTTCAAGAGGATTTTATTTTATTCAAGCAGAATCCTTCTTAGCAGCACCTACCCCTCTATCCTGCTTAGCTGCTGCAAACCAAGGTGAAGAGCCTATGTCCCTCACCTGGGGAGGCAACACACAACATCACGCTGTCGTGCACAGACTATTCCTTTGAAGGGCTGTGAAGGCAGGAACCAAGTTATCAAGCTTGTGATTTGTCTGTGCAGATGACCAAGAAGCCGAGTTTAAGCTGTCTGGGGAGCAACCAAAGGGCACAATTCCCAGCGCGTTTCCACAAGGTAGGCCAACGTTTCCAGAAGAGGTATCTGAATTACGACAAAAACAGCTCTTTATTTTTCCCAGGAAATATTTCTAATGGCTTTTTAGCTTCTTCCTTCTTCGGAATGATTTAGATACTGTTCAAAGTACCTGTGCAAAGCTCCAAATTTGAAATTATTTCTGACATTGGCAAAAGTCCTTGCTCTCTAAAAACACAGAAAAGACTTGGTGCAGAGTTGCTCGAACCACCGTATTCACACAATGCTCAAAGGCACTTACCACAACGAGCTATTCCGAATACCAAAAATAATCGCCCAGCAAACTGAGCCAGGAAAACAAGGGACTTCATTTGAAAGGTGCCTGCAGTTATATAGACATTTCAAATTTGAAAGGGCAACTTATAAAGTACAAACACTCCCGAGCTGGGCCACGGCCGAGACCCTGCTCCCCAGGCAGCCTCCAACGGCCGTTTCCGAAGAGCTCCTGGACGCGGCGCTGCCATCAAGACTCCAGATCAAAAGCAAATCTGCAGTAAGTGGAGGCACTGCAGACAGGCCAGAAACACTCCACATTCCCCAAAGAAAAACCCGGAACAGTGAAGACCAAAATATCACCTGAATTTTCATCAGCAAATTACAAAATAAAGAGTTTTGGCTCCGGCTCTTGCGAGCTGCCAGCACCGACACCCTGTAAGAGCCCATCCTCTCTCAGACACGCAGGCGTCTGCATTCTGGGCCATATTCAAATTCCATTTGGAATTCCGGGTCCCTGCAATCCAGGTCCCTTTTTACAGTAACAGGGCTGCAATGTTCTTGCAAATGCAGAAGCTACTGGACGACTGCCTGAAACTCAGCAGCACTGCACATCTGTCCGCGCTCAAAAGCCTCCCGGCCTTCTCCACTGGTGTCCAGTAATAAAATGCAGCCAAATGCAAACAAGCAAAAACACCTCTTGCAATATTTTTAGATCCCTTCAACTCAAAAAATAGTAAAGGATGTCTACAGGCCCGGAAGTGGGACAACCCTGAACAGACAGAAATGATTTCTGTATGAAAACCTTGACTGACTTAAAACAGGAGCACAGTTCAGAGTTGAACGACTGCTTCCTTACACCGCTCTGCTCCATGTGACCCCAAACCCTTTGCAACAGTCCTGTCGTTTGGTTTACCTTGTTCATGAAAGAACTGGGAAAAGAGCTTGTTTTCAAATTAGAAAATTTAAAAAATATATACAGCAGGCCCCAGGGAGACTTGAAGGAGGCACTGCGCAAGGAGCTCCTTTTGACTCAGGAGTCGGTGCTGTCACTTCAAACGAACACAGAGGTGCTGCAGGCCTCAGCTTTAAGTCCAAGGAGCGAGAAACCATCACAGCGGGACCCTTAGCACGCTCCTGAACATATTTTTGGGTCAAACAGCAGTAAGCAGAAATGTGAAATAATTCTGCGCAGAAGCAAGGCTACACCTCTAGCACAAAACCAGAGGCAGCATCAGAAGCTTATTCGTATTTCCAATAGTGAAGATTAACTCATACAAGCTTAAAAAAAAAAAAAAAAAAGGAGAGGCAGAAGTTGGGATATGTAAACTGCAGCTTCATCCTGCATTTTACTTCCAGCGTACCAGGTTATACCCAGAAATAGCCCTTGTTTCACATCACGAAGCATGAAATGAGAGCTGCCGTTTCAATTCCGGCTTCTCAATGGCACCGGAGCCACCACGTCCTAGTGGAAGTGGATTTCTACTTTGCATGGCCATTTTGGTTCCTAGCAGCTCACATTAAACCCACAGGAAAT
Source organism: Crypturellus undulatus (assembly GCA_013389825.1). Taxonomy (NCBI): domain Eukaryota; kingdom Metazoa; phylum Chordata; class Aves; order Tinamiformes; family Tinamidae; genus Crypturellus; species Crypturellus undulatus. Next base: position 33,719 of record VWPW01016159.1, read on the forward strand.
GCCAATTACTGTATCTTCAATTTAGTATTCCCTCTTTTTAAAAAAGGGATGAATAATGATACAAATATTTTAGAGCAGCTGAAACTAACAGCAGTGTTTTCGGTTTCACTTTGAAATATCCCCAGGACATCCTGCAGCAAAGCCCATTGGCAGAAATCTGCTCGTGGTGATTTTTGTAAAATTACATTGGGGCAAAACAGATCAGCATCAATTTTGACTTGTGGCCAGCCACACGATTTACATTTGGCCTAACAGGGAAATCTAAAGCGCTGAGCAAACGTGCCGCGGAAGTATGAAGTCTAGGGTAGGCTGGAGACTTGCGCATACAAAAGACTTTCCTACCTCGTCTCTGTGTAATTTATAATCCTCCACACAATGTTTTCTATTAAATTCAGAACTACAAGTCTTGGCTGTGATCATATCCAGGGCCATTTCCAGAAAGCTGCTGTGGTCCCATAGAGCAGGTCTCGGGAACAAACTTTGTCACAGCGACGTTTGCTCTGCTCCTTGGAAATATTAAATGCATTCCTGCTATAATGAAACACCTTGTAAACGCCGCATGACAGAACTGCATGTTTAACAAAGCGTTTCCTTCCTGCATCATCACGTCGAGGACCCAGCAGCCGTTTACTGTTAAACAACCAGTCCTCGACTAAGCAGAGTTAGAGGGTTGTAAGGCAATCCAAGCGCAAGGAGCATCCGCCTGAAGCACCGGCTCCCACAGCCTCCTCCCTGGCACTCGTCAAGAGGTTTCGAGCACTCCACCTTTTAAACGTGCCATCTCCAACACGAAATACAGTTCTAAGCACAAGGCTGCACGACAGCAGCAAGTCCCCTTGCTCCCATCCCTCTTTCAGGCAACATATTTTGAAAGTTTGGCAGTAGCACTGAATTACACCACCAGGAGGGAAAATTCCCGAGCTATGCCCAGGAATCGGTTTTGTTCCACCACATCCAGCCTCCCTTTAACAGGGCCACTTTTCCCAAGCAACAACAGGTTGATGCTTGCCGTAGCAGGGCTCTATTTAGTGGCAGAGCAGCACATGGGGAGTATTCGTGGTGGCCTCTCAAAAAAGCTGCTCCCCAACAAATTCAACAAGTGGGTAACCGTAATGTGGGGCTTGGGCATCTTTTATGTCAATTTTTTTAAGGCACTAAAGACCTGACCCTGGTTTCAAAGGAGCCACTCAGGTTTATCAGCTAAACAAGGAAGAAATACTCAGTACAAACATTCAGGTATCATACACTTTCTGTTCTGCTCTTAAAAAATGTTATTTTAAAGCCTTGGGGTTAACATTTTGTTGGCATTCTGCATTTTTTGTTTTGAACCTGGGTCTCGAGCAATTTTTGCCCTCTCTTGGAGCTGCAGCTCAGCGTTTTCAGTTCCTTTCCCACAGGTTACAAAGGTCCAGACAGAACAAACGCAGTCAGTGACATCAACACTGGTCAGTGACATCACAAGGATGTCGCTCAGCCACCCAAAAAAAGGGGGCTGAAAAGGAAGAACGACCCAAGGCAAAAAGGCTTAATGCACATGGGTTTGCAAGGAGAAACGCAGACCGTGACACACGCTATTTGCTCGCAGCACAAGCAAACACGCTGCTCTAACATTTGCAGGTTTATTTTCAGAAAATCTAGAGCAAAGATATAAATAGCAATCAGAGATAAAAATAGGAAAAAAAAATATAGTGAAGATTTATTTGGAAAATCCTTCCTCCTGAAGGACTGAGAGGAAGAGCACAGTAAAGTCCGGGGGGAAAACACCTCTTAAATAAAAACTTTTGTTTAACCCAAGACGCAGACAATGCCCTTCATGTCTACGTTTTTGCAGCTGCTCTGTAAGTTATTCCACACAAAAGAAAATGAAAAAAAGAGCAAAAAAAAAAATCTTACTTTAATGGCTAAAATTCAAAATAACCCACCGAATGAATTGCTATTCCATGAAATTACAGGAACACAAGGAAGTGATACCCTGTCCTGAGGTTGGAGCTAAAAGTCCCAGCCAGGCATCAGTTAAGGGGTTTATTTTTGCACGTGGGAGCTCTCGTTGGGTGGCACACGGGGTCAAATCAGATTATCAGCGTAAGTGCTAAATAGTCTGCAAAAATCATCATTAAGCACCTGAAATCCTGCTTATAGCCAGGCAAATCTGCAGCACCAGTGCAAAAATATTCTGAGTATTTGAATCATCCTGAAACCCTCCCAGTTCACCGTATGCTTCGTGGTCTCCCAAGGCCAAGTGACCCCAAAGCAGCAGGTATTGGCTCTAAGGGGCCCTCTCCAAGAGCACGTTGCTCTCTACCCGCATAAATTACAGGTTTGGTAGCCAAAAAGTCTGCCACAAAATACCTACTATTTCAGCAAGGTCTTCATCAGATTAAACCCCCATAATTAAGGAGTTTTTCCATATACAGATGTTATTTGGAAGTGGCTAAAAAGGATCGGAAATTTGGTCTCTTTGACTAATATTTATTAACTAATAAACTGCTATTCAAATGCAGCCTTTTAGCACAGACTGGGGCCCAGCTCCCTATGTATGGGAGTTATATGGACTGTGTCTCACTCACAGACACAGACATTCTGCTGCTGATAATCTTCTTTGCACTTGGAGTGAAAAGGTAACTTGAACAAAAATCATATTTACACTTGCTTTTTGGATCAGAAATTGGTGCCTTGGCTGATCAGAGGACAGAAGACTTGCAGTCAGCTTTTCCAGGTACAGGGCTCCCCTGCATCACAGCTTCACTTGAGCAAAGAAGCCACCGGGCGCTACAAACCATAACTGCAACCATTATCATGACACCAAGATCTGAATTTCGACACACAAAAGACCAAAATTCTTTGAGGTTAGACTGGAACAAGTGAATCACAGGCCTGCAACCAAGGATCTGCAGCAGGATCCCAAGCCAACGTGACTCCAGAAAAGGTTTCCTGAACCAGAAAAGTGGCAGCAGCAGTCCTGGTCGGGTGCCAGGAGCAGGAAATAAACAGCACAGAGCCCTGGAAGCTTTTGCCACAAGCAACAGCAGCGAGGATGAGCAAGTACCCAAGCACCAACTGAATTAAGCTCATTTACCTCCAAACAGACTAGAAAACAAATAGCAATAACCTGGTGTTTAAAAGCAATTCAAGGCAACTGCGTGTTTTTCTACCCTCTTCTGACATATTCTAGCGCTTAGACTGACTTAATAGCTCATGTTTACTCTGAACGTAAACCAGTTTTCTGTACTCTTCCCTATTAAACCAGGAACAACAACTGCAAACCCACTGCTGGTAGCTAAAATGTGGCTGCGCAGATGGTTACCCAACAAAAGCAGGGCCCTCTGCAGCTCCCCAGGTCCAAGAAGGGAGCAGAGTCCTTTACCTGTATTGACTTTTGCCCACTAGTTCTGCCGCTGTGACGTCAAGCACACAAGTTGGGTGGCTCGAGGGCGGCGCAAGAGAAGGAAAACACAGGGACAAAAAGCTGGGACCTCCACTAAGAAATTAGTTTGGGAAAAAAAGGGGAGCGAATTCAGCACATGGGCCAAGAACAGGGGGATCCACCAGCAGGAACACGTGCTGCTGCTCAACGGCGGGGGCATTTCCGCCACTTTGCTCGTGCACAGATAAGAGAAATGGTAGAATCTGCTCTGTGCAAACACTCGGGGCCGTGGTTTTCGCCGCCTTGCTCATTAAACGCACGGCGCCCATTTCAACCGCTAATTCAACGAGCACAAACTTGAGGTTAGCAAACATTTGCATGGCTAACTCGCTGCCTGCACATCTGCGCCCCGATATCGGGATCAATAACTGGCAGCAAACAGATGCGTGCATTTAACAAAGGGGCCTCCTTTAGCTGTGTGCTCTGGCAACGAGAAAGCTAATTTAGATTCCTTTATCCAGCCTAAGGTGCACAGTGCTATCATTAAGGTTATTATATTTTGACTTCAGAAACGACATTTACTAATTTCCTAGCCGAGTTGCTTGCCCCACACACACACAGAGCAGCGTTTTCCAGCAGCTACGTCCCACTGGGGAGCGCACACTCTGGGGCCGCGAAGCTCATGCAAGGAGCCAAGAGCCGATCCGTGGGGACCACGGCCTCGAGAACGGGCTGGTCGCCTCTTCCCGCGAGGGGGAACAAAAGAACCCCCCACGCGCGGTGCCCGCCACCTGAGGGAGAAGCAACGAGAAGCCTGGGGCGAGCGGGGACAAAGCCCGGCCCTGGGGACGGGGTGGCTCGCTGGCCTAGGGGTTCTTACACCCCCTGCTAAGCGAGGGGGCTGCGCAGCGCCGTGTCTCGGGCCCAGGCGCCTCCCGTACGAGGCGGGTGCGCTCGCAAGGGCCCCCCTCCCCGAGGCACCCCCCTGGCGCACCTGGATGACCTCGTTGACCTCGCGGATGCACTCCACCATGTGCTGCAGGATCTGCTCGGCCGTGAGCACCTCGTAGCGATAGTCCTCGTCCTGCTCGGGGCCGCCGCCGCCGCCGCCGGGGCCCGGCCCGC
>VWPW01016160.1:0-18456 GCA_013389825.1 Crypturellus undulatus
GACAGACATCTCTTAGCAAACTGTCCGTTTGAAAGAAGTTTTCCATGCATCCCATACTTCATCCAGCAAGAACGATTCTCCTGCATGTGTGTTGTGTGTATTTGACTGTGCTCATTAAATATAAGCTGTCAGCTTTACATCAGTGGGCCTTTTAAACACATCCTTTTCCACTCTTCAGAGAAATCTGCAGTACCTTAAGAGTGAAACATAAACTCACAACTTATTTTGGCAATGGGCAGAGTCAGTAGCGGATCTTACCAAAAAGATACCAAGTACTACTGCAGCATTCAGCTCTCTTTCCTCCAAGACATGGTGTTGATCAAAAGAAAGAGGAAACCCAGAAAAAACAGATATGTTCTGCCATCTTCAGAAAGTTTCTCCTCTCACCTTCCAGCTTTATTGCCCTGTAGTTTTACTTGCACATTTTTTTTTTCTGCAGGGGGATGTTTTTGCCTTTTTTTAAATATATAATTGCAAATTATACTAGTTAATGATAATTTCTGCTGGTTGCCAACTTTTCTGTTAAGATTCAGGCTGCTGAGCTCTCACAGGCAGCTGTTACAGGAATAACAAATAAAGCTCCTTCGAAGTCAGCAACGTTGTCTAGCCCGTGACTACACCAGGAACATCTCTAGAGCATTCTTGCACCTTCTGAGAACTTGCCTTCCAAATGCAGAAGGTTTGCTTTTGCTCATGCTTTCCTTAGAACACCCGAGGGTAAGATGGGTTTTGCTTGATTATCCATTCTGCATGGGGGTTGATATGGTACAAGTCTAAGAGGTAAGTGTCTGGGTCCAGGCAGTGTTCACCTACCAAAACAAGAAATTCAGAAAAAAAAAGTATTTCTTATATGCTTATATGCTTCACAGCTATTAGTTTCTCCTAAAAATCGATATTTGTTCATATCCATTGAAATGACAAACATTCAAAAGTTTTTCTACAATAACTAAAAAGGCACTTTGGCACCTGATTACTTTAACCCAGGAACTTTAACACATGAAGATAGTTATGATATCTGTTAGGATTCAAATCCAGCAGAGGAGAGTGAACCATTTCCAGTCAGATAAACATTTTCTAAGAAAAACACTAAGTGGCAGACAAATCACTCCAGTTACTGACAGTTTGCAGCCACAAGAAGATATAAATATTAATTCTCATTTTCATTCCCCTCCTTCCCACTGCTACTCTCATGAGCCAAGCCTCCTCCGCACTTGACAGCATTGCCTTATTTCATTAGAGGAAATCAGTGACTAATAATTAAGATCAACAACTTGTTTGACCAGATGGTTTAAGAAACTTCCATCCAAGGTGTTATTCGTTCTTTTATAAAAAAGTCTCTAGTTAAATAAAGGCAGAATTTACATCTGGAGTCAGCAGCTGCTTGCACAGATTCACTGTTGCGGCTGACAACACTTATTTAATGCTCGGATAAGAAGCACCATGCTTAAACACGTAGTGGAACAGGATGATATTGCCCCTTTAACTACATGACAGCAGTTTATGGCTTTAAGTTTGACATAAAATTCCACACAGGGGCCTTCACTGAGTACCTTTCCTGGTACATCTAAGGGAGTGGGATGAAAATGGCAGATGAATTTCATGTCTCTGTACTCAAGAAATTTGGAATTTCCACCCTTATCAGTTTTCTTCTGAAAATGATTCATTAGTGTTATGTACCTTCCCACATATTTGCTCTATAAAAGCTCTGCAGTGACAACATGTGAACTATATAGACAGCACACAGGAAATTTGGCAGATGCTGTTCATTGCGAATAAGCTTAATTCAAACTTTTTGATTTTTCTACTAGCTTTTGGAATTCCCTCCAAATTTGAGCCTCCTTATTATAAGTATTGATAAGTCCTGATATCAAAGTCTTTATAACAGTTATCACCCAGTCTTACCAATATTGCCTCCCACTTCATACAGGAGCAGATTTGTAGAGTCCATAGAGTTGTTACTGCAAACAAGCAAAGAGAAAAGATGACATTAAAGCTGGTAGAGCTCTGTGAGAGAGATCTGACATTTTTGTCCCTTGCATCCAAAGGAGGTGCTCATGGTTTGGAAGCCAGCAGTGAGAGCTGCAGGTTACAGGAGCACAGCAACCTTGCCCATCCTGCAGAACAGGGAAACTGTTGAAAATAGCACCAAAATGGGAGGAAGAGAAGGAGGAAGGGAAACAAGGCAAATATTCCTCACAAGTAGTGAGGAACATGCTATATGCAGCCACCAACTCCTCAATAGGAAGACAAAAAGTACTAATACACAAGTTCACCAACAGCTTTCTGTTAGGACTTCAGGAATTGCTCAGCAGCTACAGCAGCCAGGTAGATGGATGCTAGCTCCCCACTGCAAATCCTCACTCCACGTCTGAACATCTCCTGCATTCAAGAGAGCACTAACATCCCAGCTACATGGATATGGGTACAGGGGAGGAGGGAGAAGGGGACTCTTTTTCCAGCAAGCATTGGGGATAACTTATTTGGGGATCCCCTGCCTTTACACATGCACACTGGAAATGCTGCTCCAGCAAGTAGTTTGCCCTGGCAGTGATGTTTGCCCTCTAGGAGGTCAAAGACAACTTCATTTTGCACGATCAATGTTATTTCACTTCCCTCTCCCTCCAGCAAGGCTTTGCACAGAAACCAGAGACCAGAAAATTCCTGGCAGTCTGGGCACAGCGATGGAGCTGCTAAGTTGAACTAACATCTCCTTGCGCCACTCAACATATTATTTCCAAAGTTTAGATCAGAGGCAGAAAACTGCCCTCTGCCTGCTCCCTGTGCCACCACCACAAGGCAGAAACACACAATAGCTACACTGCTTGCTCATATTATTATTATTACTTTTAACAGCAGAGAGAACCTCTTACCATTTGAGCAGGCTGACGGTGTTAACGATGTTCCAGCCATTCTGGCACAGATTCTTCTGAAACTGCTTCAGAACATCAGCAACTCTGGTTGCGTTGTTCAAATGGACCTCCAGCGAGTCTTTGAGGAGGAGAGAAGCGTGGACCTTCACAATCTTGGAAGGCTGAGCAAGAAAGGCAAAGAGGCAAGGACAAAGTGCTTAAATTCAGCCAGACCATGGTACCAACTAAAATATCAAGTTTCAGATTAGACTGGGGAGAGGAAAGAATCAAACTGCTGCGCAGGGGCTTGATGCTGGTGCCTTACTCCACACATGCTACATGATGGAAAGGTTATAAAAGCATCAAGGTGAACACTATAAACAAATGAACTGGGCCCCAGCTTTGAGGCTGGGGAGAAAAGTGCTGAGTGCTGGTGCTCCCTGCTGTTCAAATGCAGCACTGGCATTAGGAGGAGCAACAAAAGCTTTAATGAAACGAACATTTGTCAGGACAGTTTAAACTGTTCTGCGCAAGTCTGATACAGTTTGTTGGAATTGCTTTAAAGAAGAGTTAAAGGAAGTTAGACTGTGGAAGGGTGTTATAAAAACTATTGGAGATCTTAGAACCAGAGGTTGCTTCAAAATTGAAGTAGAATATTACAGAACAGAATCCAAATGCTATTTTGTCAAAACTATTTTCGTCAACCCTAAAAAGACTTTCTCAGAATTTTTGTGGAAAAATTGAACTCCTGGTCCCAACCCTTTTCTCCTCGAAGCAGGCAGCACCTTAACTCCACATTCTGTAGTATGAAATTTGTTTAGTGTACTGGATGTTGGGATTTTTTCTTTTGCCACAAACTAGCAGGAGGAGTTCAGGAAACTACTGCTTATGGTCCTGCTGTTGTTCTGCCTCTTGCTTGGTAAAGAGAAACGCTGCTGCAAATTTCAAAAAAGTATTTGATCCCACTATGAGAGGGCACAATTTTTTAAGCCCTAACTCACCTCTGCCTGGTTCTTTTCCACCTTGTCTTTATCAGCGTGGATCCTCCGCAGCAAGTTTTTTATTCGCTTGTCACAGAACTGGTACCTTTTGCTGTTGCTCTCATTCAGTTTTCTCACTTGAGCTACCAAAAAGGAGGAGACCTGAGCAGAGGGTAAGGGAAAAAATAATAATTAAAACAAACTGGACAGAGATGAGGATTCCATTTAAAAAAAAAACAAGAATCACTCTGCAAAGCTCTGCAAATAGGAAATATATATATGTATATCTACAGACCCTGGAAACAGATAAAGTAGTCGGAGGTTTTGTCTATAGACATTTGACTTCTCTGACATTTCCGAAACTATCCCTTCCCCTATTCCAGTTCTGGCCAACCAAGAGGCAGTTGCCACCCTACAAAACACCTGTGCAACTCACTGTCCAGAGCAGATCCTGGTAATGGATCATCATCCGCACAACATCAGCTGCCCCCTCTGCCAGCTGCTTCTCTTTCCCTTCGGGAATCTTGTTGGGCAGCCCCTTGTGCATGAAGAGGTTGGGAGCCATGACCGTGGAAACATTCCAGAGGTTCATCTTGTTGTTGTTCTCCCTGGCAACCACTTTGCTGAGAAATTCAAGTAGTGCCTAAGGTGGGGGAAGAGGTTGGACTTTCAGATATTTATTACCAGTAATATCCTGAAAAACTAGCATGGCATTTCCTAGAGAGACTAGCTGATCAGTAGCATATCCAGATATCTGGCAACAAATCCAATACTCCAGTTCAGAAAATGCTGTGGCCAATTTCTAATCCCACCAGGACAGACAGCACTTAAAGCTTACACTCACTGCACAGGCTTGAGATTTGCCTGATCCCCTATAATGGGTTTCCATCCTCAATTCAGTGAAATAAAAACACACACACAAATAACATGACTTACATTAATCATACCTTCCTTTATAAAAGCTGCTAGCATTCTTAGAATAAAAATATGGAAGGATATTGTGGCTTTCCAGTTAAACCAAGAATAAGGACAATTACCTTTAAAGTGTTTCTATTGGGCTCTGGCAGAATCAGGATAAGGAGGTTAAGGGCTTGCAATCTTTGCTTCAGGTCTGGAATATCTAGAGAGAGATAAATAGAACATGACAGAGATTCCCATCCCATATTTCTCGTGGCAGCATGCTACAGCTCAGCACGCATGTGGTTATTTATCGAATAACCAAATTCTTGGTGGCAACCTTGCAGCCTCAAATGATACAACCTAATTAAAGACTCCAGGACAGTGTGCCTTCACCTTCACAAACTCTTGTACATAACCTACCACTGAAGACTAAGGTTGAGGCTGATGCATCTATCATACTTAGCACAGTGAATCTGACTGACTAAATGTCATATTCCCACCAGATCACAACACTCTGACAGGAGAACCCACATCCTGCAGAACTTTCCCAGAAAAGCAAGCAAAAACTAGGCAACTTTTTTTTTTTTTTCCTTCCCAAACCAGGCAACTGATACCAAGCAGCCAAAAAGGTACTCACTTTGTACAGCGGCAAAAGCAGGCAGATACTCTGCAGTGAGGAGCGGGGCAGGCAGCTCTCTGATGAATCTTTTCAGTAGCCCTGATACGTCATTTTGATGGACCTCATCCCAGCGGAAAAGGCCAGTATAGAAGTCACTTTCGAGTTTCTGCTCCAGGCTCTATATATAAGAAATACAAGCACAAATACTTGAGGGCAAAATATCAAGTGAGAAGACTGCAGAGACCCTCGCAGACTCTCCAGTTTCTCAGCAATGGATGTTTCTAATTGTACTGGCAAGGGAGACAGGGTAATTCAAGGTAACACCAGGTTTAAATCTCATCTAGGTATCAATTCAGCAATGCGCTCACTGATATCTCTGACACTTTATAACTGTCTGAGAACTCATACCTTGATTCTGGTCTGAGACCCAGAAACTCTCAAAATGCCCTCAGTTTCAAGTCCTCTCTTTTCCAGACATGACAGCAACTATTAAGAACAGAGAAGAAAAACAAAATGAAGAAACAAAAAGCACACTTTTAGGTTGCTCACAATGAGAAGTCAGTCCTTCCCCATCACAGACTTCAAAGCCTTCCTGATCAAGGATCAGAAGTGCAAGTAAAATCATTAGAGAACTTACTGCCTGGAGTAACAGAGGGACCTTGGTGTTGGGGAGCAGTTTTTGGTCATTTTCCAACAGAGTGTTGAGTGGAACTCCAAAGAGTCTTTTCTCTGCAATGGAAATAATATATGCTGCAGGTCTGTGCCACCATCCATGCAGGTGTCAGGGAAATTTCTACCACTACAGCTTACAGCCTAAGATCACATTTTTTTTTTACATCAATAAGCCACAAATAAGCATAGATATTGGAGAAAGAGGAGGAGATGCTACCATAGCACTTAGCAGGAAAAGCAGTCTTGATAGCTAGACATAAGTGTGGCACTAGATCTTAACTTACTGTAGAAGTTATTGGGTCATGACATTAAGGAAAGAAACTTTGTGACAGGTGTTTTACAGACCTCCTCGGTTCTTATATTTTAAATTCACACCTATCAGAGGGTTTTAATTTAAAGAAGGAGCAAAAATTACACACAACTGACCTGCTGTTTTCAATTTCACTGCCTTGTTTCTCTTCAGCTCAAAGCCTAGGACATCGCAGAGTGCCGTCAGTTCAATAAGGGCCAGGGTAGGAATCTTCTTCATGTCCTGAGCAGACAGATCTCCAATCCTGGTCACTCCTAGTCTGCCCTTGGGGATCTTAAATTTCTAAGGGAAAACACACAGAAAGTTTTGGTACAAGTAACACTAATGACCTTCTTAGTTTCCAAGCTCTTTTGCATCGCTCCTGCCACTACCCAGGCATTTTCTCATTATCCTGTTTCAGCATTAGACAAATGCCCTGAACTACTCCTACCCCATCCACAGCTGAAGAAAGTTGCCCAGCTTCCAGCATTATTTTTGTAGTCATAGCAAGATCCTGGTTTATCTAAGTTAAAGACAGTCACATTAGCCACTCTAATCTAGTTGAACTTTAGAAGAAGTCTAGTACATTTGTGAAGAAAACTGTCAGCGTCAAAAGTAAAAAAAGTCCACTTATTCTCCTCTTTTCAGCGGAAGTGGCCCAGATAATACAATTGTACAGTTTCCATGATTCAGAGTTAACTCAATCAAACTTCCAACTCTCCTCTAGACAAGAGGACAGCTAGTAAGGTTAATCAGAGAAAAAAAGGCATCTTTCTGAGCTTACAGTTAGGACATTTCCATCCTTTATCCTCCTGGATTCAGACAGGAATGATCCTTTGAGCAGAACAGCTGCCTGCTCCGAGTAGGCAATGTCCATGTTGAACACCTCCTCTTTCGCGGTGTTTCGAACTGTGCAGGAGTAATCCTGGGTTTCTGCTACAGGAAGAAAGAGAAAAAAAATGTCTCCAAGTTCAGAAAGCCAAAGGAATGAAGTGTAAAAAGTATAAGAATAGTTGTGATTGATAGAAATTTGGAGACTGCTTTTATTTTTTTAAAGACCATATTAACACCTGCCCTATCAGGCTGTTGTTATAGCACAGTTCTGTGACGGATCAGTAGATTAAGATGAACTCAAAGCCACAGCATTACAGCCACAATCACCAAGAACATTAGTAAGATGCGCACAGCCTTTAATTTAAGGACATACCTGTGGCTACCTTCTCTCTGTGGAGGCACTTAAGGTGTTTACATGGTTTTACTGTGCTTTGTCAGTGATTTATTTGCATTTCCTAATTACTTTCTGGAAGAGTTATAGTTATCAGTAGGAGTTGCAACTCCTAACAGTGGTGTACATGGGAGAACTCTACTAAACCCACAGTGAGGATGTATTTAAGAAAAAACAACAAGGCCAAAGCTTAACGCCTCTCCAACGGCAGTACGGTACCACACGTTACATCACGGTAACAGCCTTTGTAGAGGCTTTAAACCTGTCACCAGCTGGAGCTCAGAGCCTGGATGAGCAGAGCTCCTTTGTGCTCGAGCCTTACTACAGAACCACCAGGGTGAGAAATCACTGCAAGGCCTTTATTTGTGTGCTTATTGTTTTATATAACAGGCTTTCAAATGCATCTGAGGGTCAAAGGCTGAAGTATAAGCCCTCTTCCATCTGAGTTATAGATCAGTTGATGAAGATGACCCTAAACATTCCTCAAACACGCAGTGCCCTGCCAAGCAGCTTCTAGTCTCTTATCACTTATAGAATTACCATATGGAAAGTGATACAAATACAGGCATTAATGTTGATGCTGCAAAAGAAGGGATGGTCTTGGGTGCAGATCATGAAAATGTGATAAGATGCTCTTAGTTAAAGCATATTTCTTCCCTTAATTTGAGAGAAACTCACTATACATTAAAACTTTCGGCTTACGTTTCTGCCCATTTGCAGTCTGTAGATTGTGCCACAACTGGTCTGGTCTGGTGTCCTCTTTCTCTGTCACTGTCTCCTGAAAAATAAACAAGGACACATTTGCCTACACAAAATGGAACAAAAGTTAACTATGAGCCAAGCTGATTTTGGCCGAAGAACACACCTGAGAAAGAAAACACTGCTCAAGTTGAGGGCTACATGACTGCTCTGGAATAACAAGTCACAGAAACAACCATAACTGGAGAATTCAGCATGTAGAACGAAAACTCTATTTGTGATAAATCTCCACATCCTTAAACCAACCTCTAAGTTCTTATTTTCACACAATCCGCAGCCATTTGCCCCCTTATTTCAGGTCCCAAAGGGCTAACAAACAGCCACAGTGCACCAGTCATGAGCATGGGCTCTACTGACTGCTTAAGCTCATAAGTAATTTATCTGACATTGAGACACTAGAAAGTGTACAGTTAATAGACTTCAGCACCTAAAAGCTTCCCTTCACCAGCTTTAAAGCAACCTCCTCAGGTCTAGCAAGAAAAATCAAGTTCAAGGAGGCATTTTCCAGCCACATACGCCAATTAAAAAAAGCCTTTCTTGCTAGAAAGCAAGAAAGATATATGTTCTTTGCCATAGCAAAGATATTCTATGAGGAAAAAGTTAGCAACTTTCTGACAACCTGCTCATGACGCTGAATTGGAAAACCACTTGGGAAGGTTATCTGAAAAGCCTGCTTCCCTCTGGACTTGCTTTGGGGATTACTCAAGCATAAAGGACCTCGACTCAGTGCCTGTCGCCCTTCCCAAATGTGCGTTACCATTTCAAAAGGAAAACGCTTGTTGTGCCTAAAATGAGCATCTGACATTTTCCCCAAAATACAGGTCACAGACACCATCTTCCATAACCTGGGAAGAAGAGCAAGGACTACAGAGGTAAACTGGCAGCTGAAGAGATTCCTTTAAAACACATTTTCTTGTGTTGAAAAAGAAAAGTTTGCATTTAAAAGTGAGTGGGTACAAGCGTGAGAAAACTGTCTTTTTGGTTCAATGCATTGTGCTAACAACTGATGATCTGGGAGGCAACTCTAAAGCTCTAAAGTCAAACAATATTGAGCCAAAGAAAATATGAATAAGTCCATCAGATCTAGAGATATTGGAAGAGAGTCCAGTGATCTTGCCCGAAGCTAGAAGATGAAGTGTTCCATTTCTAATCAAGTTAAAGCTATTCAGAGGCATCTTTATACACGCCTTCAGCATACCAAAATGCCATTTTAAAACATCAGCTTGGATCTCAGTTGCTCGGATTACCAAATGCAAATATTAAAGACCTACTGAGTAGGCAGAGAAGATTAAGAGTTCATAAAAACCTCCATTTCTACAAAATAGAAAGTTGAGTCATTTCAAGAGATACACAGTTTTAAACTTAATCTGCAAGTATAAAAACGCCAAATTTCAACTGAGGCCCTTAAGACAACCTTGCAGATTTACAGCTTTTAGAAACATCATTTTTGTCACTAATTCACCCAGGAATGTGAATAACTCTCTGCAAAAGCCAATCAATCATGACTCAGCCTTGGCACAACTCACAGCACGGAAATAATCTATATCTCAACATTAGGTGAGTTACAGGAGATACAACTACACTAGTTTCCAATAACAGTACAGACTGTTAGTATCACTCCCTCAATCCATTTGACTTGCCTAGTTCACATGATTACGGCAAAAGATATTTCCAAGAAAAAGATATTTCTTTACAGTTCAGGTAAAGAATGGATCTCCCATGCAACTGCAAACGCAGAATCTTTCTCAAGTTCAACACCTTCTGACCAGATGCTTAACCAAAAGTTGCAGGGATCATTAACTGGAAGACTTTCCAGCAGCAAGTGGAACTAGTTAGCTACTAATTTAGCTTATGTATACTAGTTAGCTACTAGTTTCTACTACTTCTGTGGAAGAAAAACCAAAATATGAGAAGCCTTCAAAAGATATCAGGGGTCCCCTAGGCTGCAGTGCTATTACTGCTATACAGAATTCTTCCAGCAGTTTCTAGGAAGCTAATGGATTTGCAGCTATTCCTTTCCAACTCTGATACAGAATTTCTACAATCTCAGCTTCATTTCAGCTTAAAAGACCAAGCCAACTATCTGCAAACAAGAACTCTAGAAACAGAAACGTACCCCGTTGCTGACCACGCCAAAGATGTCTCGGACGTCGCGCACGGGGTGCTTGTTCTTCCTGCGCCGGGAGCGGGAGTAGGTGTCCAGCCTGCGCTGCACCGCCGCGGCCTGCGTCTTGGTCAGGGTGGAGAGCAACATGATGTTGTCGTTTTCCGAGGCCCGCTCGCCCAGCAGGTCGGAGAGGCCGGCGTCCTGCAGCCACTCGGCCTCGGCGTCCCCCTCTGCGGGCACGGGAAGGGTTCGGAGAAGAGGAGACAGCGGTGAGAAGATGGAAGAGAGTGGCAATTTGACTACTTAGAGCACAGCAGGGCTAGAAAACCAGGAATTTGAGCTTTTCCCAGGGGCGTGGAGAGAAGAGAAATCACTCCAGGGTAAATCTGCCTCTGTACAGGCTTCAGTGCAGAGGGGAGCCCTGGCAGCAGCAGAAGCACATGGTAAATTCCAAGGAAATGGCACTGCCTCCCTGGAGCATCCATGGGCTCGTGACAGCTTTGGTAGAGCCAAATCCAGCTCCTCGTGAAGCCACACTGTATTGCACTGCACTCATGGTTCTCGGGCTCACCTCAGTTATTTGGCCATTTCTTTAACTGTCCTCATCTACGTGCAAGCCCATGTATCAACCAAGGGTTTTCTGGGATTTTTTGTTTGTCCTTAAACATTCAGACACTCATCTGTCTATTCACATCTATTCCATTCAACACAGCTGCAGGCAGAATTTCTGTGCTGTGTTGCATTGTCGCTATTCTCACGATACCCATCCAGTCATTCCGCAAAAGCAGAAGGGTTATAAGATATTATAAAGCTGTGATTGAGTTTAAACCATCTATACCTATTCAAAGCACCACTAAAAGCTGAAGATCATTCCAGCTGCAAAATAAAGGATGAAAGCCTTGAAACACTAACAGCAGCATAATTCAGCCATGCTTGATTGCGTGCTATTCTTCAATATACATAAAACTGCCCTTCAAACACCTAAAACAGCTTTCCCTCAGATGTTCTTTGTGCAAGTTGTGAAGGCCCTATGCAAAGAAGCTACCTGAAAACCAAGGATAAATGTTGTAATTTAACAGGTAGCTCCAGCTTTAGCACAGTGAATGCCATAGCTTTTACCCTTCCATTTCCTTCTACCCCATTTATGGCTTGCAGGCAGCTGCAGGACAGCTTTGTCTAAGGACATTCTGAGAAGAGAGAAAAAAAAAAAAAAAAAAAAAAAAAAAAAGGATGCTGATCTGACTACAACAATAGTTTGTTCCTATTCTTCCTTTCCAATGCAAACTGCTATTTCCTCAATAAAAACTTGCCTGAGCAGCTGTGTTAATTATAGCATTAGTAGTTAGAAAAGACTTGCATCTCTTATGAGATGCATTTTTTTCCCCCTCCCCTGTGGAAACCACTATTTCATTACAGCACTTAAGAACACACAGTAAATATCCTGTAAAGGCTGAAAACACTTGATGAAGTCGCAGTATCTTTCTGCTAGCTGTACAAGAAGAGAACTTTTTTCAGCATCCCACCATAAGATGCTGAATTGGGCTTAAAGTTCTTGTTTCCTTTTGGAAATTTTCTGGCGAACCAACTAGCATTCCAACTGCACTTTTAATTTTGGTAATTTCTTACCACCAGATGCCCAGAAGTTAACATCTAAGATCATCTCCACCAACACATTCACTTGTTTACTATTACTCGCATTTTTGTAGACTCCAGTTTGGGTACTCTCACTGGACATGTATTTTGTTACATAGCTTCAATTTCATGTAAGTACAGGGTGCAAAAGCATCTCTATTTTGTTATGTCTTTGGGAGCTAAAGGAAGCCAACTGCTTGCAAAATTTGAAAATATCCAGTTCCAGTCATAACAGGAAACTAATCTAACACACAGCACTAAAGAAGGATGTCTGATTTATCGTCTTTGTTAGACCTACAGCCCCATTTGATGACAAAGCATCTCAGATTATTCCGATTTTTCAAATTAATATTTTCAGCGCAGTTATGTTTGCTTAGTAACACAAAAGGAAAGCAGTAAAATAGGGTATTTACAGGCGGAAAAGGAGACGGGGGAGGAAATGACTGTTAGAATAGAGAGGCTTACAGAGGTTTAACTGTAGATCTAAGTTTGGGGAGCTGTTAATATTCACCTTTAAATCCTGGAGGAGCAACATTACTGGGGCATGGGGGAAGCATCACAGCTGGGAATAAACAGTCAACGCTAGAGAACACCAGCTGCAAGAACCTACTAGAAATGTGAACTAACCGCAACTGTTTTCATAACTAACTGTACTTAGTTTCCAAAAAGTTAAAGCAACTTGCAAACAGTTTCCAACAAAGCATTCAGCAAAACTTCCCAAGTGTTTCGAAAAACAAAACAAGAAATTCTGCACCCTCTGCAGAGCTAACTACATCCCTGAGCAACTAGGAGTAGGGATGCTAGCAGGGATAGTGGAATGGCACTACTGCCCTAGTGACTACCCCGTGACTGTGCTGCATTTTGAACTCAGGATGGATCTGCAAAAAAACAGCTAGAAAAAGGACTATGCTTCTTGCATTTGAGGGAAAATCTAGTTTCTGCCCACTTAAGCTGTTAGCAAAGCCATGAACACCATTAGCACCAGTAGCTCTGCACTGTCCCAGTTCTGCTGCTGAGTTGCACCCTGGCCACCCACTAACAACTCTGTAAACAGCCTCCCATCCTGCCGCCCTCCTGCAGGGCTCATGCACACAACCAGCTTTTTCCAGCAGGCTCCGCAGTTTTCCCAGTGTCTTATCTACAGGCAGCCTCTGTGCCACAATTAGCTTCAGCTCTTTGCCAAGCGGAGCCATCTCGTCTCCAGACAGAGCCGCGTCCTACTGCCCTAGAGTAGCTTCCCGGCCCCCACACAGTTGGAGCCTCCAGGGCTGCAGCGCCCATGGAGAGCCGAGCAGGAAAGCCAGAAGGATCTAACCAGCTCCTATAGACCTGCCCACCTGAAGCCTTCCCTTGCTACTTGTGCTTTGAGCACAAAATCCCTTTGACTAAACCGCTTTCCAGCAGGCGCCCATAGTGCTTCTCCTTCCAGAGCTTCGCCCCTTGCAGCATCATTTCAAGTTTGCCCAGTTTCAGCTGCCAGTTAAGCAGGCAGCTCTCGCCTACCAGATCAAGAGAAACTTCTCCCTGTGTCCCAGCTCACACACAGCAATCAAATTGCCTGCAGCACATCAGTCTTTTGGGTGTCTCAGACAGTCTTTCATCTTGTGGCATGGCCTCTTTTCAGTCTCCTCCCCATCACTCTCATTTTCTGAGTCACTTTGATATCTCCTTCCAATTCTAAAAACCAAATTTAATTCCTTTGTGCAGGCATACTAACTCCAGTTTTTGGTATCTACCATGTCATACCTATCAGGGCAGATGTTCATCCTCCCATCTATACTCTCCAGAATCCACCTTCTAGCATGCAGGAAACCCATCTACCCTTCTCTGCCTTAGCATCGCGCTAGGACTTTCCCTCAAAACTTTCTCCATTACACACCTGAATCCTTCCCAAGATGAGGTCAGGATAACAACAAGAAGCTGTGCAGTCCCAGCCAAAGATGGTCCAACCAGCCCAAACACATGGCTCAACACGGACATAGAAAACACATGTCCCGCATCTGCAGGACTGCATGGTCCTTAGCAGCATCCCAGAATTTTGGACCCTCACAACAAAACGCCATTTTGTTCCTCAAACTGATTGTTTAAGGAAATCTGAAGCCTTGAATGTACTACTGACTGATCTTTAAAAGCCAGCCTTACTTCAGAAATTGAAACTAGCCCAGACTAGCACTCTTGTACAGGGAATTATCCACCATCTGAAGCAAGGGTGGTGAAGAACAAACAAAATAAAACCAAAACAAAACTGTTACCAACTCTTGGTAATGCTCTAATTACACTGCAATATGCTTGCAAATCATTCAGGTGCCTAAGAAATTTTTATCTCCAAGATGTTCTGTCTTCCTCCCCTCGCTTCCAGCGGTTTTGGCAACCTACCCTCTTGTGCTTTGACATCTGCAAGGCTGCATTCCTCTTGCTCGGCTTCACTGCTCTGCTTAATGTTCTCTACTTCCAGCCAAAAACTGTCCATTGACAAGTGGTCCAGAGAGTCTACCCTGGAGTTGATGCGCTCTGAAAACAGGGATGCCAAAGGACTCTTCGGAGGAATCTGGCTCATTTTGCACGGGCAATTTCTGGTACTGAGGGAGGAAGAGATAAGAAGAGACAGATTAAGCTACACATTCAGTTATGACATTCTCAGTACATTCTTCAGTGATTAATGACTGAAATAAAAGCCAAACAGAGGTAAGGGCTAAACTTCCTTTTGCTAGTGTTTAGCAATAACAGGCAAGGTCAGGCTCAAGTCCAAAAAAGCAGGAGAGAAAACTGCTGTCCAAATGACTCGAGACAAAGCAGTATCAACACGTTGTGCTTAACTGTCCTTCCAGCGACCTCTTAAGACACCTCCCGTTCCCACGTTTGCTTCCAAGATCCCTCCTGCAAGCAGGCACAGAGACTCCACATTCCCAACCAGGCCATGTCAAGCTCTGCGTGTGCGCACAGGTGACCTGGCATGCACAGTGAGTCTGATGAGTCCCAACCAGGTCAGGCTTGTCCTCTGCAGGCAAAGTCGACACGGCCTGCATTTCAGCAGGCACAAACAGCTCCCGTGTTTAAGGCCCTCTTTTCCTGCCCAGACCAGATTTTTCACGTTTGTGAAATAGCAAAAGTGTCCTGGGAAACCCAAGCACTCAGAAATTTTTACCACCCTGTTGACTCATGAGCAGCCAAGACTTTAGACTGGTCCAGCTCAGCTGCGCTTTCAACCTCTCCAAAGAAAGGTGCAAGATCGTTACCACTTCACAAAATAACGCTGCTCCTAAAATGAAATGGCATTCTCTTCAAAGGGTTGTAAGCCTTTTAAACCCACTGTATACCTTTTTCAAAGGCTTAAACCGAACAAGGATAAACTTAACCTAGTTAGAAAGCCTCAGTGGTTCAAGTTACAAACACAAAACTCAGGAGACTACACAGTAACTCTGGATAGTCTGAAGTGTCATCAAGAACATGTAGAAACCACCACGCTATCACTACAAAACACAGATTTCTAGGCTCAAGACTAAGTACATCAAGTCTTATGCCTTGAGAAGCTTGATCCAAATAGAGCCACTGAATTTAATTCAGCCATCCAGCTCCTGAAGGGCCTAGGAACTATTTTGCCAATAACTTTCATTCTAGGAAGCCCTGACTTAGTTTTTGCACTATCCCACATCCGTTACAAGAAGCATTTCAATATTAAAAGGACTAAAACTGAAGATCTAGCAGTTACAGACAAGTGTTATGGGATATTCTGCACTTACATGCTTACGTACACATTTCGCACATTCCCTCTCCTAGCAGGCATGCAGGCAACCCTTCTTCTCTAAAGGTCAAAACTAAGGCGATAATCATCATTCTGAGAACATCTGGAGCCAGCAATAGCACGCAGAACAAGAACAACAAGTTCTTTTTCTCTCTCTTTTTTTTTTTTATTTTAATATAAACAGGAACACAGAAGTTAAAGATTGAAGAGAACTATTACACCATTCAGCCTACCTCCAAAGTGTCCTGCTTGTTACTCATTTTTCCTCCTGTTCCTATTCTTGGGCCTCTAAATAGCCCTCTAAGAGACCACTCCATAGCCCAGTAGATCATTTAAGTGTTCAGTTTAAGATTTTTCCCTCCCATTCATAACTAATATACCTTTCTCTCAGTCCTATCATAGTTGCCTTGTCAAACCATTATTTTCTCTTTCTCCTTTTTTTGTTTTTATACATTGGAATAGAAATTTGCATCACTTCCCTCATACCAACACTTCATCTGCAATATCTGCCTGCCTCTTCCTTGCATTTTTGACAGCCTTGTAAGAGGATTAAACATAGTTATGGTGCTACTATCAAAAAAGGCTACTCCCTACCCTGCTATGATATCCCACCACAATGTTGTTACATGACAATCAGTAGAAGCCACCAGTTGAGTGATGAAAATAGCAGGAGATCTTAGATCATCTTGAGGGACTTTGTTTTAGTGAGCAACAGCTCCAGAAACACTGGCTGCCCTAACAGTGCTAGAGAGCAGCCTCTCAGTGCAAAACACTATGCAGGCTAATTCCTTTGTATTCAGCCTCTTTTAGCACCTGAGAAGTCTCCTTGGGTTCACGTGGGGATAGAAGATATATCCAGGTTTGCAGGCCCAGCAAACGTAACCCTAGAAGCCAAGGGCAGCTCATGAAGAGCGCACGGAGCCCATGGTGAGCCTCCTTCACCAGGGCTAGGGCAGCTTCGGGCATCCTTCCCCAGTCCTGAACTAGGCCTGCCCGAAAAACAAACAAGCTTTAAGGCAACACAAACAGAGCCTTCAGCTCTTTCAAAGGTGTGACTGTTGCCTTATATGTTCTGCATGATTTACCCAGAGACCAGATTCTGCATGCCAGCTTTAATCCGGGAGATGCCATGCTCAAGTGGAGTAACTCCTGTCTATGACACGAGAGCTGGTTCCTGGCATCTATCTGAGAAGGGTCTTCACAGGCCTACAGCCAAGATCCTCAGGCTACAACTTTGCCATCAGTGGTTTCTGATCTCCTAGCACCTACAGTCCGTGCCGTGATGGCACAACACCGGTACAAGGATGGAGCGCTGCTGGATGCGGTACTGAACTGTGTAAGTACACCTATCCCGTCCCACTCTTGCTTCTGTATCATCCCTAACAGTCTTGCTTCCTCCAACAGCTTGAGATTCACATGCACCAAAAAGCTCCATGGCAAGTCACACTACATGCCGGTGACAAAGCCACACTGAACTACTCGTGTGTCAAAACCCCCAAACCATCTTCATCTTTCTTCTCAGCAGCTCCATGGTTTGCTGTAGCAGCTCATTTCACCAAGGTGCAAAGACGCACACTCATATGCCAATAGCCAAAATCCAGCTTTGCAGCTCCTAAGCTAGCACTGCTTTCAACACCAAGGCAAAAGTCAGGTCTTAAAATTAAGGCCAGAAAGTAAGACATTTTCATTCTTTTCTGCCTCCCTTGAGGGCATTGCTTTACAAATCCAACTATCCAGGCAAAAAGTTAATTTTTGATTTTGTGCCCCTAAGAGATTGTCCTCTGTTGAGCAGCAAATGCAATGAGGAAGAACAGTGACGCATACGGGTAGTAGTAGTTTAGATTTAAGGTGTAGATTGTTGGCTAAAAATGTTCATCAGCTCGGTTGCAACTGGGCAAAGAGTAAGTGGAATAATCAAGTACATTCAGATGCACTGTAAACAAAAAGCTTAATGTTTTATAGTTTTAAAATCTTACCCCAAAATAAGCAAATTGGTCTGAAAAAAATCTAGCTAAGGCCAACATTAAAGGAATGATTTTTTGCGTGAAGACTGGCCATACTAGTGCAATCATTTCCTCTTGTTTAAGGAGGTACTTTTAGTGGGCTTCAGATCCATCCACCTGACCCTCCTAATAGCATCATTAGGAGGGTTAACATTATTAACAGCACAGTTACAAGAAATTAAAGCAGACTGGCATGAACCTTATAAGGCTCAAGAACTTCTTATTCCTCCTGCAAATCATGCCTGTAGAGCACCTGGCAGCCCTCAGACAATTTGCACACCTGAACAGCACGGGCAGGGAGAGCTGGTGGCTCAACAGCCCTGGACTAGGGTACGAAGTCTCAGAGGAAGTTTTTTTTCTGTTCCTAGATACTGTCAACACATAGCAAATGCCTTGTAAACAGTCATGCATCTCTTCACCCTCTTGAATATATTAAACTAAACACTGTTGCTATGCAGTTGCTCATTCCAAGTTTGAATCACTCTAGCCAGCTTCTTGGGGAATCTGTGGCTGCCTGGGCCACTTCACAGCTTGCTCGGCGTCCTTCCTCACTGAACATACCTCCGTGGCAGATGGGCGAAGAGTTTCCTTCCTGAGCATTTCAAGCAAGACAAATGGTGACAAGCATGAGCCAAGAAATTGCAACTCTTAATACTACTTAAAAAAAAAAAAAAAAAAA
>VWPW01016160.1:18521-36001 GCA_013389825.1 Crypturellus undulatus
AAAAAAAAAAAAAAAAAAAAACACCACCAGATGAATTTATTTATACAAGTATACAAGACAGGTCCTTCCACACACCTAGTTTTAGGGACATGTTCAAAGATCTGGGGCAAACACAAAGCCACACAGATGGTGTGAATTAACCTGAAGAGCAGGACATCAAGTCACAGCATTTTGACTATCAAGACCACCACTAATTCAGAGGAAGAAAAAAAAATACGTTAAGGTCACACAACATGCATGTCTTTTCAGCTTTGAAATTATTTCAGGGTCAAAAAACAGCTGATTGGCATAAGATTAAAGGAAACAAAAGGTTCACACAGGAAATTCTCCTCTAACTTGCTTTCAAGATCCTATCATGAACAAGCAGTTTATATTCAATTGCAGAACTGTGCAGTTAATTCTGAAGACTGAGAAATATCTAAAGACCTGCCAATCACAGCTTGCAACAGGTTGGATTCTCATAAAAACATGTAGCAAGCATCAAAAAATAGGAGTATTTGAAAAGAGAAAGTCTTGCAGTATTAAATCAGATAAGGAAAAAAATTGAAGGTAATTGTTGAAAGAATTCAAAGTTTTAATCTTAATCACCTTTTCAAAAAACATTAATACTAGAAAAGCTCCATGCATATAATAAAAGCTGGTCTACCTATTATCTTTCTTTTTTAAATAAGCATTACCAAGTGTTTCATTTATGCATGCAGAATTACGCAGAACACTGTTTGCAATACACAGCAAACTGCCGTGAAGCAGTGACTTGTAGACAGTTGTGGAGCTCCTGTTCCCCAAACGGAGCAGAATCAAACCAAATGCCTCGATGCCGAGAGAGTTCTGCCACAAACCTTTCAAATCCAGTTCTGTTCTCCTGGTATTTCCCTAAACTCAGGGCACTGAGAGCAGCCTCAGACATATCCCACCCCTCAGGGAATAGAATGGCAATGCTTAAGATGATTCTTCAGAGACAAAGTGAAAAATGTACTGTTGATTTAAGCATCTTAGACCAGTCCATAAGCATAAAGATAGACTGACTATCAGGATACTGTGGTGAGATGAACAGTAATGTATCCAATATATATTCTTAACATGCTTTATTTCTCCTGGTCTAACAAAACCAAAGCAGTTTGAGGCATACTTAGAACAGTCTGCCATGGCTGACTTGCATCTTCACAGATCTCTAACCACAGGGGATCTGCTCATTTACCTAATGGCTTTCACTGACACATAGACCATCCCATGGGCATCCCCTAGGGAGGGGGAGAGCCCTAGCCCACCCCATTTAACAAAACACCACTGCTAGCCACAAGCCACCTTCTATTAAGGGGTTTTAATCAAGGCCTTCCCCTACTCGTCGCTGCATAGCTGAGGCTCTGCATCCGTAGCAGTATCAGGGAGAGTCAAGATCTTGCTACTACAGTTTGCTAATAGGGTTGTTTTGGGTAACGCTGCAATCAGTTCATCAGGATCTGCCATTATGCAAGCAGCTCCGGGAGCCGCGTCATATTTAAGGTTGTTTTGAAGAAGCCTGTTCTGCAAGTGATGAGAAGGACAGAGCGGACAGCTCTGCTTACATTGAGCAACTCCTGCAGGAGCCGGCGTTCCCCCTGCCCATCAAGGGCACAGGCCTTCTCCAAGTCCCATCTCCTGTCCTGCCATCCTGCTTCCACCAGCAAGAGGAAACAGCAGCAATCGCTCGCCCAGCACTACGCGGAGCTCCTGAACCCCAACGGTTCTGGGTAACACGCTGCTTTCCCATGGCACCTTCATCAGTTCTGTTACAGGCTTGGTCTCTTTGGGTAATTTGCACATTACTCAAAATTTCCAGGGCTGTGGTGGAGGTAACAGCTTGCCTGACAGTAAGTATTTACATCAAAGTACTTCAGGTCAAATAAACTTTGTCTCAACGCTTGCCTTTCAGACCTACATTTGGAATAGACTCATCTCTCTGGAAAGGATCCAAACAAGCACGTCAAGGCACAGTAAAACTTCTCTGTAACTGCTGACCTACCTAGAGGTCAGTCTGTTGCACAGGAGTTTAGAGCATCACTTAAGCACACGTAGATACGGCCAATTCCAAAATACTCAAAGTCGCGCTTAACTTGGTGTCTGTCCCATGACGCCACCTCCTCCTCAGAGGATTTAAGCCATGCTCTGTGCGTACCCTTGGCTTTCACTGCAGCCAGTACAGAGGTGCCACTCGGTCTCTCCTCAGCACTAGTGGGTGAGGCAGATGGGACCTCCACTCATCAGGACTCGAAAATCCTGCTATCAGGAAGGAGGATGTGGCCAAAACAAGAGTTTTGGGAGCACTGCAATACTGATTTCAATTCTGCATAGGTAAGTCCAATGGTTTACAGGGGAATCAGGAATCAAAAGAGGTGGCACCTCCATCCCTGCTTCCGTCCCCACATGCTCCACGCACACCTCACCAGTGCCAGCAGTTTTGTCCTTCCCACGGCCGCGAGGAGCCGGGCTCTCCATCACCGTTCAGCAAGACATCAGTAGGTAGAACCCAGAGAGCCGCTAACAGGAGGAGCGGACGACTCGGAGCCCTCACCACAAGCAGGCACCGATGCATCCCCGTGGCGGGGGACGCGCACGCCCTCGGTGCCGCTTCGTCACGGTCCGCGGTGCACCGACCCAGGGACCTGACTGAGCCTCAATGAATCAGGGACTCCTCAGGACCAAACACGTGCTTGGACAGGCCCGCTCCTGCTAGGTCAGCGCGAATGCCAGGAGTTGGGATGGGACACCATAAGGAGAAGGCCCACTCAGCACCACGCAGGATGTGGGCCGGCCTCATCCGTGAGGCATCAGGCATGAGATGCAGCCATGCAAAGCTCCACTCATTTGAGGTCAGTAAATAGCTCTGCATTCTGTGGTCCCTAATGAGNCACCGTTCAACAAGACATCAGCAGGCAGAACCCAGAGAGCGGCTAACAGGAGGGGCAGACAACTCGGAGCCCTCACCACAAGCAGACACCGATGCATCCCCGTGGCGGGAGACACCAGACGCGCACGTCCTCGGTGCCACTTCGTCACGGCCCCCTGGCGCACTTACCCAGGGACCTGACTGAGCCCTCATGAGTCAGGAGCTCCTCAGGACCAAACACGTGCTCGGACAGGCCCCGCTCCCACTAGGTCAGCATGGATGCCGAGAGTCGGGATGGGACACCATGAGGAGAAGGCCCACTCAGCACCACGCAGGATGTGGGCCGGCCTCATCCGTGAGGCATCAGGCATGAGATGCAGCCATGCAAAGCTCCACTCATTTGAGGTCAGTAAATAGCTCTGCATTCTGTGGTCCCTAATGAGAAGGGTAAGAACCGATTTGAGGAAAGAAAAGCCACCGAGCACGGCCACCTTGAGCCACACAGCGCGGGGCCGTCGGGACGGGCGAGGCGCTGGCCCTGAGGGAGGGAAAGCCGGAGCCGCAAGCATGGCATCGCGGGAGCCCTTTGGAGCCAGGATAACCAGATCCCCGAGCCGGCTGGTAAGTGCCTTAATGAGAATCCAATAAGCAGCCTGTAGTTACCTCTGCAAAAATAAACAGCTGCTAATGAGTGGAGCAGGGTGCCTTGTGGAAGCACCTTATGGCACGGGTCTCTCCCAGGTGCACAGGGACAGTGCAGCACCCATGCCTGGACCTACCAACCAACACATGTCAACACTCGGGAGAAGTTACAAGTTTGGGTTGAGTTCAGGGAGGAGCAGCAGTGTCCTCGAGGCACAAGCCCGCAGTGGGGAACCCAGCCCATCCAACAAAACCTTAAGCTGTTTCCAAATATCTTGATTTTTATCAGAGAAACCCTGCAGTAATCTGCTCCAAGGCTGACAGGCTATTTAATCCAGTCCATTTAAAAATGAATATGTTTAAAGTTACTTACTGTATTACTTGGCAAAACTTTCCCCAAACTGCCTATTGTTATTTACTGATTTTTAAATAAAGTTTCAAATTTTGCCTGGGAACTTTTAAAAGTTTTCTGCTTTCTTGCTGCTATGCACAAGGCCAAACCAGAGCCAGGGAACTGAGCAGGTATACGGAAACACAGGGAGAAGAGAGGTGTGATACAAGCTGCTGCTGCAGTACATCTGTGCAAGAGCAAGAAGTTTAGATTAAGTACAAGGAGGAGACGTTTGGAAAGATAATCGCAATTCCCAAATGGATGCAAATATACCGGCATGGAGTCTTGAGTCAGTAATAGCACTCAGGAGCACGCCAGCGAGTTTTGTCAAGCAAAGCCGTCGAGCTTTCACTTGTATCTCTTGGCATGTGGGTTTCGCTGTAAATGAGTGGTTTTCACCACGTACAACTCCATGAAGCACCAACAAGCCCTCAAACACCCCATCACCAGGGCTGTTTCGCTGCCTCGCAAGGAAACCTGTAGCCTTCGCTTTCCCTCCACAACACATCCAGACACACACACCCCACTCAGCCTGTCAGACTGATCCCAAGTTAAAACGACTGAGGAAGAACAAGGCGGGAAAAAGGCAGATTTTGCTATGTTTTTTTACCATTAGGGCACTTAAAGCATATTTATGAAGTGTGTTAAGTCTTGTTTGCCTCTGGAAGTTTGCTGTTTCCCCTCTGCTTTGCCACAAAAGGATATTTTCTCACCTCTACCCCCTGCCTTCTGAATAGGAGGAAAAAAAAAAAAAAAGGAAAACTTTTAAAAAAAACAATAAAGCAAATAAAGCAGTACCGGAGCACCCTCAGCTCCACCCCGTACCTGCGACTCCTGCCGCCGGGCAAGCGGCCAGCCGGCTCGATGGGCTGCAGCACCACCTGGGGCCTGGGGATCCGTGTCGGGGCAGAGGCGGGCACCGCTTTCCCGAGCCGATCCATGCTCGGAACGCGGCAGACGTCAGCGCATCCGCGCCTCTCGCGGTTCGGCCGTGGAGCGGAGGAGCCGCTGCCCCTCGTCACGGAGCCGCGATCCGGCCGATTGGGTGCCGCTCGCGTCCTCTCCTCCCACCCGGCCGCCAGAGCACGAGTTTGCTGTAAATCCACCCGGGGCGTCAGGAGCAGCGAGCCAAAGAGCCGCCCGTCCACGCCTGCATCGCGGGCTGCAGAAACGCCGCTTCCAGCACCCGGAGGAACAAGAAGAATTAGAAATAGGAGCCTCCCTGAGCCTGCACCAAAACGTTAACTCAACTCTCAGCCAGAGGAAAAACGCAGCTCCCGCTAGCTGGAAAGGAGCAGCAAAACAGCACGTTCACACCTCAATGTTGTATTTCCAATAAGCAAAGGGACGTCAAGAAAAGCACCCAGCCTCTGCCCAGGGATCACGTGGGATGGGGAGGGAGGCTGAGTGTTCAGAATAAAGCAAATTCAGCATATCAGGTCATAGCTCCGCAGTGAGTAAGCCGCAGCTTTATGAAAGACACTGGTGTCGAAAGAGCAGCAGAAACCTGTAACGCCCACAAAGGTAATTTTGCAAGTTCCAGATGCTTCTCCAAAAATTTCAGCAACTGGTGAAGCATGCGAACATGCAGGGATAGAGCTACAGGATGCCCCATCTCCCCAGCTGCAGAGGATTTTCACATTTATTCCCCCACACAGACTTTTTATTCTTCTTTTCCACTAAGCCTCCATTCACAGTATTTCTGCAACTTCCCTTTCCTCTGACTTTCATTATTCCCCGTCTCTCAGTCACAGGGATAAATGTGTCAGTTGTTGAAAGCTTCCTGGAGAAGCACGCGAGATGTTCTCAGGAAAACCACCTGTCACAAAAGACATGCAAAGAGGCCATCTCACATTAGAGTCTTATTTCTCACCCATTAATACAGCCCTTTTCCCAGCCCCTGCTCCAGTCTAGATGTTTGTACCCTGCCTTGCAAATGTGCACCTAACTTGTTTCAAAAGTCACAATACTCTTTTGCCTAAACTCAGGGCACAATCCACTTTCATATCCTCAGAGAGGCTTGGGTAGGAAGAGCATCACACCCTGGCTCTGCCCTAGCAAGTGTCTCCATTTGGCTTATTGACTACAACAAGAGGTCAGCCCTCAGGAGGATCGAAGGGATGGAAATTCAAAACTCAAAACCTCTCCCTTTTCCGTCATTCAAGTCACAGCTTCTCCCACATCAGTGCTGAACTGAGATGAACCTCAGGACACGTCAGCCTGGAGGAGTCTCCAGAGACCTCAAGCTGGTGAAATTCACAGTTAAAATGAAAGCCCATCCATGAGCTACAGCTTTCACAGAAGCAGAACTTGGACGTAAGCAGCATATTACAAAAATAGAGCCAACACTAAAATCCTACTGACACACTAAGAGCAATAAAAACAACGCTGCTGTCCTGGCTCAGCTACATGAGACAACAGAGGGTGCAAAGCATGAGTGGACAGAGGTGCGAGCTGCAGTGCGTGTCTGTACAAGCTTCCCAAGTTTCTGAGACACAGGAGACGAGAGCAAGGAGATGAAAACAACAAATCCACTTCTCAGAGGAGATGTGGCTGCTCTAAGCTTTGAAGTTTTTAACCTAGTTCAAAAAAGCACTTCCAAAAGACTTCATACCAAACTCACCTTACTCTAAAACAAGAGTTTGTATTTTGGGTCATTTCTTCTCATAGGCACAGAAGCTACCACTGCTAGGAGGAGAGGGCCACAACAACCCATAACTACGTTTCTTTTATCCCTCTGCCATGTTCCTTTACACTTTTACACAGCCTCAGCCAGATGCTTTTATTTTGTTGGCAGCTCTGCAGATACACAAGCTGAGTAAGTTACTAACACGACCTACCTGCATTGTCCCAGGTTTCTAAAGCAACAGAAATCAGCAACAAACCAGACAAACCTCAGCCTTGTTGCAAAACTATGAAGCATTTAAAGCACGCAGAATGAAAAGGGAAATTCCTAAATGGTACATGCAACCTTATTTACTGCTACAAAGCAGCACAGGGTAATTATTTAAAATTTAAACTCTGTTTAGATAATGAGGTGAAGTCGTACAAACATTTACAGCCTTTCATGTATTTACTCCTTTCTGCACTCTAGTTACTGCTGGTATTCAAGAAAGGGAATTAGCAAGCTTATTGCCCAATTTGTATGAAAGGAGGTGGAGAAATAGGACAGAGGCAAACAGAGTCTGGACAGAGGACAGAGTGAATCAAAAACTGAGTTTATTACAACTCTGGTTTTGAGTTTGCCTGCACGTTCCACCAGGACAACTTTCCTGACATCATTTGATACGTGCCAAGCTCGCTGGGATGAGATCATCCAGATCCCAGGAGCTGAACCCTAATCAAATATGGAGACAGAGAGACATACCAAGGCTCTTGGCATTCAATTAATGTGAATGAATCACTGGTACAGGCCCAATGCTGGTAACGTCATATCTTTAGTGCATGAGTTATTTCTGAAGGTATCTATATGCCCTGCCAAATCCGTGTGACTTGACTTGTTCAATAAACCCCATTTTTTAGAGCCAAAAGGATAATAAACACATTCCAAGTACTTTACTTTCAAATAGTTGGAAACTTCAACTAGGCAGAGCACACAATTCTGGCAATCTAAAATGTATGGGAACCTCCTAAGGGACCTGAGGATATCTGTGTGCCTGGGAGAGCTGCACCCAGACACTGCCACTGGGAAGAGCTCCACACTGGTGCCTTCCAGTCTGCTTTCAGGCAAAAAGCTCATGAGCTGCTTCACAAGGTATCCAGCCATCTGATACCATCTTTTCATTTTCCTGCCATCCCCAAAAGCTTTTTTAATTAAAAACAAACAAACAAAAAAAATCAAAAGCAAGTGAACGACACTGCTAACTGGAATGAAAAATTAAGACAGCTAAAATCCTTTACACTATGTTTTTCCTCCAGAAAACCAAGTTCCTTTTAAAAGCACATAACAGCAGCAAAACAAGAAAATAATTAACTCTACTTCTTTACATACCAAGAAAATCCCCAAGCGCTGCTATCTATCCATCAGACGGCTTCATTAAGATTAAGAGATTACTCTAGTTTCTGGAGTCACTCAGGCGCTCCGGGTGCCCAAGACGCAGCCTGTTTGTAGCTCAGCACAGCGCGAGCTGTGCCCTGCTGCGAGGTGCTCAGCACCAGCCCCATCCCCGCAGCAGACACCAGATCACATCTGCTGTCACCATCAACGTGTCATCGTGCTGAGCAAGATCCCCAAGCTTTCCCAGGGCTGCCTGCATCGGTCAGCACAAGCCAGGAGGTGCTTCACCATCCTCAGCCCCGCTCATCTTCCATAACCTTCCCTGCTCCATGCACACAGCAAGGGCTCAGGACCAGCCACCGCTGGGCAGATCCCACTTACCATAAAGCCCAACCTGTAGCCACCAGCTACGTGCCCGAGCTTTAATCTGCTTTACTGCAGCTACGAGCTGTAGCAAACAGAGGATTAGGGCTTCAGCAAGGGCAGATGACTCCAAGCAGAGATCATTTGCGTGTGGTTGGCTATTACCTTGCACATGAGAAAGAAAACAAACAAACCCCCATACACACACACAAAAAAAAGGAGAAAAACCACAGAGGGCACTAGAAACTAACACGCAGTGGTGGCTGATGCCAAAGCTAGAGCCGCTTTACCACATCGTGCTCAGCTGCTGCAGCCCAGAGCCGCAACCCGCACCCAGCGCAGCTGAATATGCAGCCGCCTCCAGCCCGCCCACCACCTTTCCAGGGCTACCACCCATCCCAGGCACGAGGGGACTGTGCTGCGTCCTCCTCAGCTGCTGCTGGGCAGAGCTGGGCACAGCCCTCCAAACACATAGGATGTTTGCCCAAGAAGGCAAGAGGAGTCAGCAAGAAGAGCCAAGACTATGGTTTGCAACCCAGGTTTCCTTTTGCCCCTATTATAGATCTAAACTGGTGCACAGGGATCGAGATGAACAGAAACAGGAAAGGCATTAATGCAAGTTCAGTTTTATGACCAACTGGAGACAAACCCCAAAGACTATTTACGTTCATTTTAGTACCTTACATTGAGGCCAGCAGCTACTGGACACAAGGCTAATGGAAACCAGCGTCCTGGAGACTGACGGATAATGTAAGGGCTTGGGGAGGGAGGGAGGAGGAAAAACACAACACCATTCAAACAGAGATGTGCGCTTAGATAACAGAACTGCAAAGTTGCTTAGAACAAATTACTACTGTAAATAATGTAATTTAAAGCACCCGAAACACTTCCACTGCTCAAGGAAGAGCTGTAACAATAGGAGGAAGTGCTAAGACACAGCAGCTCTTCTTAACACACGAAAACACTGATGCTAGTGAATAACCAAAAGTTATTTTCTAATCTTAACTGATTATATTTCTGCCTCCTGGGCATTTTCAGGCTGGATAAAATTAGAAACCTTAGCAGCTTTCTGCATATGCCCTTGCTTACCTTCCTGTTCAAACACATGCCTGATTTCTGCTGGAGGTTGTGCCTTGCAAAAAACATCACTCTCGTTGAACCCTAAAGGCAGAAAAAAGTGACAGATACCAGAGCCACCAGCATCATAACCACCAAGCTGCTGGTTCACTTCCTTTGAAGGCACCGGGTTATTACTGCTGCAGCCTGGTGACAGTCCTACCCATCGCTTTTAAGGTGATGGGAGGCAGATGTGGCTAAATGAGCAGTCACTTGCCCATGTGGCTAATGAGTAACAAGTGCCTCATATCTGTAGAGATGAGTCCAGCCGGTTCACACGGGCTGGATCCCGCAGCGTGGACCCCAGCTCCACTTTATCCGCACGACTGGCGAGGCTGCACCACAAGCAATTCCTCAATTTTCATAAAAACAACAGGCAAGAGCTGCAATGTCAAAGGGGGCAACCCAAAACATGTCACCAACTTCATTTGATTTTTGCAAGCTGCATTTTCTTCTTCCTTTTGGGAAATAGATAGCGCCAACAAGTGGGAGGAGTGTCTGAAAGGGTCCATCTCCTTCCGCCAAGCCGGTTCCCAGGCCAGGGATGTGAGAGATCAGGCCATCACCCTGGTTATTTCCTGCACCAGGATCACGAGCAGCAATTCCCAGTGCCAGGATGGCTTCCACGGGTGAACTCACTGTGAGTCAGGTTGTTTTTTGAATGATCCATGGGAGTTGCTGCCCAAAGAATGCCAAACATTTACTCCCGAAAGAAGTCATGCACGCGGCATAGCCCCAGCATCAGGACAGAGCAAGCGGGGGAGAACTACCAAGGTTATGAGGCAGCTAAACAAGAGCTACTGAGGGCTGACTAAACTCAAATAAGCCAGAGCTATAGCAAGGATAGGAGAAGTAGGGAAGGAAAAAGGGTGATCTGATCATAGCTCCAAAACTAAGTGTTTCAATAAGGCTAAAGTGAAATACCTATGGGTCCGAGTCTGGACAAAATACAAATGCAGCTTTCAAAGTAATATTTATTTGCTTTATAAGATACTGAAAATGCATCCAAACTTAAAACAAATACACTCTAGAAGTTTTTATAATGGTTCAGTTTAGCTGAATCTACTTCAGAGGTTAGGCTGGGACCTCATCCACATTACCAAAGCTTGTCCTTTTTAATGATTATAATAAAAACCGAACCCCACTTACTTGAACACAACAAATTCTTTCAGTACTCAGAGAAAGAATTACTCAACAGGTCCCCGTGAATTGTCACAAGGGAGGTTATCTGCAGCCTGCAGTACTTTTGGTATACGATATTTACTCAGAAATCAAATGCCCCAGGCTCAACTGTGGGGAAGATGTCAATCACCTAGGAATCTGATGAATCAGACTGCTCTCAGGTGAGCAAGGAAAATCACTAATGCTGTCAGGGGAGTCCTGGGAATCGCAAACGCGGTGTGACCGCAGCTTGCAGCCAGCCTGGGTCTGCAAAGCCCTGCATGGTCCCATCACCAAGTCTCCTTCACACTGGTCTGTGCAGGGGAAGATTATGACCATCCCACGATTAGTATTTATGGTCACTCTGTTTGTCCTTTAAGACAGGCAGAGTAAGGATAAAAAGAGAATTGGCCTGACCCTTCCAGGGACTCAGGAATTAAAATAAATAAGTACTAGCCAGCCATCACCCTTTCTGCTGCACTGACTCCTTGCTTTAAAGCCACCACACACAGCCTTTCTACACCCATTTCAGCTACAAACAGTGCAACAGCTGGCACGGAGCTTGCTGAGAAGCCTGAAAGTGATTTCACAACACAACTAGCACCTCTCACAGAGCTATTAGTAGTTAAGACTTGGTTACCTCACTGGGAGTGGGTTTATTTTTCCAAAATATTCACCATTTAATCCCATGGGTCTTCATGAAATCCAAAATTCAAGCAGTTCCAACATCATCTAGCATTTAGGAGCCAATGAGGGGAAATGAATAAAGTTTACTATGGACATTTTGAAGGGACTTTAGAATGAAGGATTTAAAGGCAGAAGAGCACAGGGTAGGTGAGGTGAGTTGTTTAAGATCATCTCAAAGGTCCAGAAGCTGAATTGGTACCTGCAAATCCCCCTTGCTTTTTACTCTCGTATAAAAATCCACTGTTCTAACTTGAGGGCAGAAGAGGGGACAGGACATCGAGATTTCTGAGACTTCCTATCAACTGGTGTTGCAAAATAGTGCCTTATTTTTTCCAGTTTACACCCTGTGTGCAAGTTCAGAATAATGCAGTACTATTTCCAAGGGAAAGATACAGACTTTGAAGGTCATCCATTGAGCAAGA
This sequence comes from Crypturellus undulatus, assembly GCA_013389825.1. Classification (NCBI taxonomy): domain Eukaryota; kingdom Metazoa; phylum Chordata; class Aves; order Tinamiformes; family Tinamidae; genus Crypturellus; species Crypturellus undulatus. Next base: position 30,167 of record VWPW01016160.1, read on the forward strand.
GCTTCATCAAATCCAACAAGATGCAGAAACCTAATTTGGACTCACAGCTGAGCTGAAAACTACAGCTATTTTATATTTTATATCTAAACGCATATGCACAAGCAGATGAACTACAGCTGTTATGGTTTAACCACACGGCTCTAGTAAGTCTGATGGACTCCTATAATCAACCTGAAATTGAAGAATTTGTATCCAGGCTGGTCTAAGCAACAAAACACACGAGAACAAAGCAGATTTTTCTGATACGGGCATCATTTTACCTAGTATTTTTGTCAGAAATCATACTCATTCCAAGTGACAGCTTCTTGACCTTAAAAAGACCAGATTTTTTGCCATCTGCTTTGTTCACACTGACAAAGTAATGCTGATCCATTACAAAACTGAACCAACCTCACTAGAACAGCAAAGCCCTAAAGCAGCAATTCCTTGGTTCTGCTTATTGATTTGTCCCCCTTGTTAAGGTTTTTCCTGCTAACATATTGTTGCAGCTAGAAAGCACTTGTTTGCACGAAGCCATTCTCCAAAAAAGCCTTTTTTTCTCCCCTACAATGTGTGTTGGTATTTAATAAAGCCTTGAATTCTCCCAATTGACCTTGGAGCTCTGGGCTTGCTCAGATGTCTTCCCGGCCTGGAAACATCCGGCAGCTTCAGGCCTGCTTTACACTGGCCAAGAGCAGGTAGGAAGCACGAGGTGAACAAACTCTCCAGCTCTTGGATGAGAGTATCACAGTGACTGCCCAGAAGGTATCCTTCCTCTCTGCTAGGCAGAGGAAATAACTGCATCTAAATACAGCTGTTACCTTTATCTGCTTTTACCCCTCTCAAGCACGAGCTGGAGCGGGTCCAGGATTCAAGAGCATTTGACCACAGCAGCTGCATCTCAGATCAGCTGCAGGGATGTATACGCTGCCGCCTCATGTCCACCTTCCGCTCCGAGGCATGCAAGGATTTCCTTCCAGTGTGCGAGCCCTGCGTTCGCAAACACTGACATTGTCCGAGCTTTACCTTGACCGAGAAAAACAGCTTTCATCAGCACAGTTGTATTTATTTGTTGCCCAAAGAGGATATCCTTCCAGTTCCACTATATATTGACCACCTGCCACAGACTTAGCAAGGGCTGTAGACTACTATTCACTTAAAAGTTTCTTCCATTGCTTGTGCTACAGGGGAGCTTGTCAAAAAGCAGGTAGCTTCTTCATAGCTCCATATATAACCTTTCCTCCTGCTCATAAAACTTAATTAACAGAGCCCAGTGACAAAGTAAGATTTTAAGCTTCACGAATCTATCCAGCAGCCTGTTTTAATTATATATCATAGTTTCCTTCCCCACACTGAAGGATGGTTTACTAGTTTGTGTGCTAGATTATCCTATACTGCGTAGTCATGTAAGGGCGCTAACTACCCACTGTTTGGGAATGCCCAGGCATGGGGGTTTCCTCTGTCTTAGGTCAAGGGACAACTTGTGTTCTCCCAATCCCCTTCTTGGGGCCTGATAGAGGCGCGAGGCCAGCACTGCTCTCCATCAAGCCTGCAGCCTTGCACTCAGCTCATCCAAGTGAAGCTCACACGTTGCAGACACCACCTTCACGAGCAGGATCTACCCCAGCCTTGCCAGGACATCCATAAATCAGACACTTCCCAATCGGGGCACATGCGACAGTGGCCTCAGCTAGTTCAAAAACCAGCTTCTTTCTCCAGGCAATGTAAAGCATCTCCAGGAAGAGGATGAAGAGTACACTGGGCTTGCCCCATTACAAAAAAACAGCACAACAGGATTAAGTGATGAGCAAAATCAACAAACAGGAGTTCATACACTAAAAACACGCTCAGAGCTCCAGTTGTTTACCACAGTGCTGAGGACCCAAGTGTCTGATGCGTTCAGTGTCATTCCCTGGGTTCAGGCTCCACCAGATGCTGCGGGTGTGCGTGTTCACACAGACATCACAGGACAAGAGCCACAAGATCCAGTTCCAGTGCCAGGGACATGGCAAGTTATCACAGGTGGACGGTGCTTCATGCTAGAGAAGACTAAGTCAATAGCTCTCAGACAACTAAGTTGTCCAATTTTATGTTTACTGGATATTATACAAGAAAATTCAAGGTTCGCCCAAATTTATCCCTCTAAACCTTTGAAAGAGCATAAATGATAGAGAGCACTGCCTATCTTAAAAGGCCTGGATGTTTGTACCAAGTGGCTGCCCCTTTATTTTTCTGCAGGATACCAAAGTCCCTTTCCCCAGGATTTAATGAAGAAAAGTCCTCCATATTTCCATGAGCGCGCCAGATTCTGTGCGCTGCTCAACGGTCCCAGCACAGCAGCCTAGGAATTGGAGCACTCTGTGCAGATGGAAATAATTATTTAGGAAGGGAAAGAAGTGCTGCACACATGGAGCAACATTTCATTCGAACGCAAGCCTCCCACCACCAACACATTCCAGACTCCTGGAGTAATCGGCTTTGGGGAATATGTTTTCAGCTACATCAGCTTTTGTGCTTCTTTCTCCAAATTTCTTTGCAATCACAGAACATACTCCCCTAACAAGCTGACCTAACGGGAAAGGATCATCTTGCCAAACATCAACAAGTACCAGAAATCGCTATAAACAACTGAATCCAGAATTTGCTCACAGATCTAACTTTTCAAGCAACAGGTCTAGTTTCAGACAAGCTTTTCACTAAGCAACACACCTGGAAAAACTTATCCCCCTAATTAACAGTGTTGCTTTCAATGACTGCCATCTAAAAATCTATAGTATAAGATAAGGAATAAACCATACAGGTAATGCTTGATATTTAGATGGCTTTCCTCAGTAATCATTTTCTTGCTTTCATTAAACATCTTATTGCCGAACGCAATGTATACTCCTGCCTGACAGCGATTAACTTGAGGCTAATTTAGTACTTAATAAGTCAAATACCTTATGAACTCAAAAACACATTTCTTAGAAAGAAACATCAACACAACAGAAGTGAATACTATCGATAGATTAGAAATATCTAATTAAGGGCACCCTTTCAAGTCAGGTGCATAAGGACTATCTCATATATCATGTTGCAGAACAAAAAATAACTCCAGCAGGTCTCAATTAAGAAACCAGACCAGAGGGATTTCACATTTGCAGCAGGAAGGCTCATGCTATTACAGCTAAGACATTTTTATGACTCCAACTGAAAGCACTTGAACAGCGGAGAGCAAAAGCACATGGGCTATAGCACCCCCACCCAATTAGCAAGAGGGCTTTTTTCCCCTCCTGAATTGTGTGCCCCCAAAACATCAGAGAGCTAAAATACGCTGTGTACTTGGTCACGCTTTCTAGCCTTCAGGTTTTGAAGGAACAATACTATGAGCTGGCAAATAACATTTAAGAATTTTTTCCCTTTTACAGCAGCAATAAATAAATAAACATTTCTTGCTCAACCCAGAGCTGCTGGTGCTGCGCCCTCTTGGGGCATGAGACGCTACGAGCCAAGTCTTGCACGTTATTTTTCTGCATCCCGATGAACCTATGAACCCCAGTTCCCCTTTACTAAAAACACATGTTGGACCTATTAAATCATCCGGGGGGAGGATGTAAGAAGCCCCAGCAAACGGTGCAGCAGCAGCTGTTACCCAGAGGCCCTGCTGACAATTCAAACATCGCAACGCGCTGCAGTGACTTATCCCCAGGCTCCCCGACACGTCACCCTCTGGACACGTTTAACACCTCATTCCATCAAAACACATGAGGTCACTTGAGTTGATACTGAAGAAGAGCTTAGACTTTTCATCAGTTTCCTACAGAATTTTGAGCTCAGAGGAGGGAAAAAAGAACAAGTTCAAGGTTTCAAAGCTACACTTCTTCACAGCAGAATCTTAATGACATAAGCCCTCACCGCCCTTGTAACATACCCCTAAAATGCTTATTTTGCAGGCCAGTGGGATGTGGGGAAGATCAAGTGATGGACAAAAGGTCATAGAACATCTGTGGCACAGCAAGGTATAGAGGAACACAGGCTGCTTCATCTCAGGCAAAGGAAAATGCTAAAGCAGAGCTGAAAGTAGAAATCGTTGGTCAGGAAAAAATATATATATCATTAAGGCTGCGCTCCAGGATCCTCAAGCGAAGTTTTGGTATCAAACTTTTTTAGTTAAAGAAACCTACTTGCTACAGCATAGATGGCCTCTGGGATTGGAGCTGCAAGAAGCGAGCAAGTGAGGTGAGTAATTACCTTGCCCAGCAAACAACACCGCGCAAGTGAATTAAATTCAAAACTACAGGAAAAAAAAAAAGAAGCTTCTTTTAAAATGATTTTATCACAGCAAACAAGCTATTGCAAGAAAAAGTTGTAGGACAACTTGCAAGTCTGGAAGCCTTAACACCATGCTGATGCTCAGAAAACACCTTTTGCAACAGCAAAGGGAACACGAGAGCCAAGGGAAACTGAAGGTCACCGATGCTATCGGGTATTTGCGGACCAGAAGGAAGCTGCAAGGCCACATGGATTCCAGGCGCGCAGCAAAGCGAGGCACCCGAGATGACCAAGAGCTACATTCAGGGAGAGTTTTTAACTCAATATATGGCACAGGTAAAGGATAAGAGAGCACCGATTGTTCATAAAAATGGAGATGAAGCCATGGTGCTCTTTGGCATTCTGCAGGGATCAAACCCAGCTGTGCGTCTGTTTCCTATGGAGAACCTGCACAGAATCCCCCTTTTTCCTCAAGTCTAGTATGTCGCCAGGATGCATTTCCCATAGCCAGGAGTCAGGGAAGCAAGGAGACACTCCACATAGCTGTGGTCCAGGGGAACCCGTCGGGAGCTACTCCAACCTCCGAGCAGGTTTCTCAGGCGCGTTTGCCTGCTGGCACCAGCCTCCCTGCTATTCCAGGGACACCGCGAGCAATGGCCAGCCCCGGCAAGCTGAAGCTATTCCCAGCCTATTTACACAAGCTAAAAATTGCCCTGAACACATACTTGGGTATCACCAGGCTTTACAACATCACCATTCAATACACAAAGTGGTTATATCCTCGCAGACCTTTAGGCAGTTTACCCATCCTCCGTTTGTTTACTCCTCCATCAGCAAGGCCAGCACAAGGATGTTCCACGTGAATTATGGCAACGGCCAAAGCCACTCCGGCTTCTTAGCGAGCCAGGATTAGCAGTGAGCCCAACCAGGCGCCTACAAGCAGATCCTGCAGGGTCAGGAGCTGTCCCCCGACACCTCTGCAAGAGCAAGTCCTTGCGGACGGTCTTTTAAGAGCACATAGACTATATGGAAAAGATAGAAAATGCCAAGACCACCAAGGCGCGTCTTCTCCCTGGCCCATATGGACGGCACTGCGATGCCAGCAGGCAGCTGCAGCAACAGCTCTGCTGCCCGAGAGGCGCCAAGGTCTACGGGAAAAGCAAGAATTCAGCCCCAAAGGCTGCAGCACATCAAGGACCTGAAACCCCATATGTGGGTGTCACAGCTGGAGCTTCCCTAGCAGCGCAGGACACAAGCCCGGGTGATGCGATAAGGTCAGTGGTCAAGAGCACATCAGCCCGAAAAAAAAAAAAAGGGGGGGGGGGGGGGGAAGGGAAAAGAAAGAAGAATAAAGAAAGAAAGAAAAGAGAAGGAGGGGAAGAGTCTGCAGCGGTGCCAACGCGACGTGGGCGTCCGCCCCTGGCTCCTCGCACACCCGGTACCTGTGCACGAGATGCATCCACGCGGGGATGAATGGAAAGAGGAGAGGAAGGAGGGAAGGGAGAAGAGACAGAAGGAAGGAGAGACCCCCCAGCCGCCGCCTACCTGCGCCGGGAGCCCGCGGCGGCTCCGCTCCGGGCGCGGGGAGACGGGAGCGGGCGGAGC
>VWPW01016160.1:43602-74476 GCA_013389825.1 Crypturellus undulatus
GCCCCTGCTGCGCTTCCGCTCGCTGGCGGCGCGCGGCCGCGGTGCCCGCGCCGGCGCCGAGACGCAGGTGGGCAACGACCTGGGCAGCCCCGAGCCGCTGCGCTGGCTCCTGCGCTCGCCCTTCGACCGCAACGTGCCCGTGCAGCTGGAGCTGCAGGAGCTGCTGCTCGACCACGTCTTCCAGCGCCTCGGCGTCGCCTCGCAGGTAGCGCGGGGAGGGCAGGCCGGGACCGCGCTCGGTTCGGGAGCCCGAAATGGCCGGTTCGGGGCCTAGGCTAGTCGTGTCCTATGGGCCGGGCGGTTTGTACGTCCGGCTGCGCCAAGAGCCGCTCTCCAGCCCCTTATCTGCAAGGAAATACCAGTTCGGAGGCTTCATCCCAGGCTGAACTAAACCAACAGCAGTTGTCAGCAGCACTGACACTGTTCCTTGCATATGTCAGCTACTTAGCCCCCCTTTTTAATGTATTTATTTATTTTAGAAGCCTCTGCAAATGCTTCTTAAAAATCCCACTTCTCTCCATAGGAGTTTCTTTCCTAGTCAAATTAATGATGGAAATCCTGCTATAGGATTCTTTCTTAAACATGAGAAGCCATTTAGCTTGCTTACCAATAAAGCAGCTTCTCCCTGCTGTTTTGGGGGAGTTACCACTGATGTTTAAAGGCAAGGATGAGTATCTCTGCGTTTTCCTTTCCACACAGTTCTTATTCCCCCCTTATCTTCCAGGGCTGTGTTGATCATCCGATTGTGCTGACAGAAGCCGTGTGCAATCCTCTCTACTCAAGGCAAATGATGTCAGAGCTCCTCTTTGAATGTTACCAAGTTCCAAAAGTGTCCTACGGCGTAGACAGCTTGTACAGCTTCTACCATAACAGAAAGCAGAACTGGCCCTGCAGTGGTTTAATAATATCCTCAGGTTACCAGTGTACACATATTTTGCCAGTCTTAGAGGGCAGGTGAGTTCTTGGTGTCTTAAGTGCAACCTTTCTTTACTGTGCCATTGACTTTTTAGTGTTCAAAATATCTGTTCCTCTAGCATTTGGTGTTCTGGCTTCAATGTTGTAAGTTCCTACCAGGTCTTACTAGTTATGCTGAAGAGAAGAACTAAGTATGCAGCTAGGTATGCAGCTAATGCCTACCAAAGTTTGAAGTACTGTGTGTGTATTGCTTTTTAGTTACTATTCAGACGTTCAGTTACTATTCAGATATTCAAATTTCCAAGAATAAAAGAGTCTGTGTGTCCCACATAAGATCAGAAATGAAAACCAAGTATTTAATGCAGCTTTTGGGAGAAAAGAGAGTGAGATCTGTGCAGTCCTTACGAGGCTTTTCTCAGTCTGGGGAGGCTGCTGTATTGGCGGGCCTTCTCAGAAGTGCTCACTGCAGGAAGTGGTTTTGTCTTGCCTGGCAGTTGCCTCAACATTTTTAGCGTTGTACCTGATCAGTTGTGCAATGGCACGTAGGTGAGAAGAACCAAATTTTTACTCTGCCAACCATTGCTTCACTTCTTGAAATAGAACAAAGCATTTGGCTTGCCGTGGCCAGAATTACTTTATTTCCATGGTCATGGAGTCCCAGGCTGGTCTTAAATTTTGCAAAAAATAATTCACGGTGACATGCAACTATAGTGTTAGTTGTGTGTTCCATATGCTGCTGACAAGCTCGTTAAGATTTAGTCCCAAGTTTCCCCAAATGTCATCCTTATTAAGCTTTAATAAAACTGTAAACTGATAGGCTCTATTTTAAGTCTTAATTAAAAGTTTTGTCATCTGATAGCCTTTGCAAATGTAATGGGAAATAGAAATTCTGGCTAAATCTTTGCTGTTTATAGAGGAAGTTGAATCCTTCATTGTACCTCCTCCCGTACTCCACTGCCCCATTAATTTTCTGTTTTGTTTTTTCCTCAGAACAGAGCCTTTCAAGAAGCACCTTCAGAAATCAGAGCAGGGCTTATGGTTATTGTCTGAGAGAAACCGAGGTGTTAGAACTTCTTGTCAATGAAATTTTGAAATTACCTCAGAATACTCCTCTCTACACTTGATTGTATCAAAAATTAAGTAGTTCTGAATATAGTAGAAGATGTATTTTACCCTTAACTTTTAAATCTCTCCAGTCCCGCTTCTCTTTCTTGGGTTTTCAGGTTGGATGCTAAAAACTGCAAGCGTATTAATCTTGGAGGGTGTCAAGCTGCTGTCTATCTGCAACGTCTCCTTCAGCTAAAATACCCAGGACATTTTGCTGCCATCACTCTTAGCCGTATGGAGGAAATACTGCATGAGCATAGCTATATTGCAGAGGACTACATAGAAGGTAAAGACAACTGTAATTTGTCTCTTAAGTAACGTTAATCCAACCTCACCTCTGTCCTCGGCATCCCCTGTTCGCAGATTGGCCGAGTTTTGGCTGACATATACTGACTGCTAATATGTCTACATATATATGTGTGTATCTATATAGGTATATGGAATTTTGACTGCTAAGATACTTCTTGCTTTACAACTGTCTTTCCATTAATTCACTTCATGGGGAAATTTTGACCACAATTTCAGAGTTCTGTCATAAGATGCCATAAAATGAAGAATATTGCATTAAGCTAGAAATAAAATGAAATTAAAAAGTCCTTTCTCTATTAATTCAAATAGCTCTGTGAATGATAATTGGGATGTTTTGAAGGAAAATATTTTAAAATCCAACTTATTAAATTGTTTTATTCTCTACTCCCAGTAAAATGTTGGGTGGGACGATTTCTGATTCAGACCCTTTTTTCCTCTCTGCTTTCCTGCACTCCTAGCATATTGGATTAAAGAGTTTTCAAAACTGCAGAGAAGACCTCTTATGTTTCATGTTGTGTGTGTTGTTGTTTGTTCTTCCTGAAATCTGTCACACATTAAACGATATGTAAAGAAGAAGACATTTTGCTCTGAGGCTATGCAGAAGTCCTTAAAAATATATGAGGAATCTCCCTTACTGTGGGCAGAAGTACTTTGAAGGCACCTCTTAGTCCTTTGCATTTCTTCTCTTTTTTGGAGATTAGAGGCCTAAAACATTTGCTTTGTGTGTGGTTAGTGGGTAGTGTTTTGAGGGAAGCTATATTTGGGGAATGGTTGCCAAGAGGTGGGCAGAATCCTAGACTAGGCTGTTCCCTTCTTTCTTTAAAGTCGGAGCTATAAGTATGGAATGCTTACAAGATAAAAATCATTATTTTCAGCCTAGCAAAACAGTGATTTTTATTTTCAAAACATTCAGAACTACAAAAGTGGCGCTCCCCTGAGTACTATGAGAACAACATGCACAAGATGCAGCTGCCTTTCTCCAACAAGCTCCTGGGCAGCACGCTGACGTCGGAGGAGAAGCAGGAGAGGCGACAGCAGCAGCTACGTCGTCTTCAAGAACTCAACGCGCGTCGTCGAGAAGAGAAGCTGCAGCTCGACCAAGAGAGGCTCGACAGGCTACTTTATGTACAGGTAATTGTGATGATGAAGTTCCCATTTACCTTTTGAGACAGGGTCAGACTACACTTAGAGCCTTATTGGAGAGGTCATATAGTGCTGTAAAGAAGATATGACTGTCCCAGCTGTCTTGTAATGTCACAGCTGCTGGTTGCCTTCCTCACTTTAAATAAGCTGTGACTGTCCCAGCTGTTTTCTGAGGTCATATGGGCTTCTTAAGGTTACTAAAACCTTAAACCTTTCATAAACCTTTCATAAAATTGAAAGGTTATTCATGCAGGGGATATATCAGGGTTCTGAGAGTACTTTCGTTGTGTGCATTTCAGCAGCATTTACGCTTTCCACATTAGTAATATTTAGTAGTGAAGGCAAAGAGCCTTTAATGTTTCAATTACCTGGTGCTGTTCATCACAACTAGTTGTGTTCTGTCTTTAGGAACTTCTAGAAGATGGTCAAATGGATCAATTTCACAAAGCTTTGGTGGAGCTGAACATGGACTCTGCAGAAGAGCTTCAGTCTTACATCAATAAACTGAGTCTGGCAATTGAACAAACAAAGCAGAAAATTCTCCAGGCAGAAGTCAATATTGAAGTGGATGTTGTGGATAGCAAACCAGAGGTATAACACTGTCATCATTTAGTTTTGATGAAATAAGAGGGCCTGGTATGCCTTTTTTTTTTTTTTTTTTTTTTTCCTCAATTTTCTGACATATTTAAGTGATGTTTGAGTGATACTGACTTTCAGATATTTTTAAGCCTCAAATTGTTAGGATCCTAGGGCAAGCAGTGAACCATTAAAAACCTGTAGCCTCTTATTAAAGTTGCTGGAGAACCTAATACTAATTTGCCTTCTTCTCCCAAAACATCTTTCTTTCTGTTCTTCCCCTTCCCTTTATAGGAATTGCTAAACTCTTTGCCTAGTTCCACCTCTCTTTTAGATGCAATTAAAAAGCACATTTTTTCTTTTCTCCTTTTTATAATAATGAAAGGTTAATTGCTATACTTTGTTATAGGCATGTAATTTAGAGCTTTTGCTAGTTAAATCAGCCTCTCAGGGAAAGGTAGGAAGGAAAACAGGAAAGTTGAAGTATAGAGGAAACTGTTGCCAGGTGTAGAAATTCTCATGTTTTCTGGGGAGACATGAAATGTGGCTAAACCTAGCAGGTGTGCTGACATCTCCAAGTTCTGTTTTGCCTCCCCTTCTCAGCCCACATTGTATAAGAATGAGGACAGTGGGATTTTGGCAACCCCACCCTGGATTTATTTTTGTGGTGAGCCATTTTCCTGCCTTCTGTCAAATGAAAATATTCCAGAAGTAATTGGAAGAGATTTTCTGAAGATTTTGCCCCATGGTTGTGGCTAAGTTTAGACATGTCAATTTTTGATCCCTCCCTCCTTTTGTTTGCTAGGGAATTGTCTCCGACCTTGGGCTGGATCAGCAATCCCTTCTGTTTGGTCTATGCTTTATGAGGAAGCCTACAATTATCACAGAATTCACTCATGAAGATAGTTGGTTTGCTTGTGGCTGCGTAAAAGAGCTCAAAATATTGTCCTAGGTCTTGAGCCAGTTCTTCAACAGTTCTACATTCCTTTCTGATACAGTTTTCTTAAGCGTAAGAAGAAGGGCAATAGCAAAAAAAAGCATTGGAGATAGAGTGAGCACTAACCTGAACTTGATAGTGAGCAATCCTTGGATTTTGGGTTTGAGCAGTTGCTTCTTTCAAGCATACACTAGATACTTAAGGTTTTTTTGAAATGTGGTTTTGTCTCCTCTCCATATTGCTTGCTAAATATTCCTATGAATGTTTTTAAATTACAAAAACAGATCTTTGGGATTTTGTTACTAGAACTGTTTCATTATAATGATAAACTGACATGACTGAAGAATCATTCTCATTTCTCATTCTCATTTCTCTGGGATCTTGTGTGATGCTTTCCTTAAGAAAAAAGTTTTGGGGCACCTTTATGTATGTGTAAAATATATCATGTGTGGGTGTTCTTTTTTTTTTTTTTTAATGTTTTTCTCTCTTCTCCTTGGGGTATATCCCATGTAGTAATGCCAGGCAGCTGAAACTAGGCAGCTGTCAAGTGTTGTGTGGTGGCTTTGCAGCCAGCAAATATTTGTTTTCCAGACCTACGCAAGCAAGGCAGGGAATTAAATGTTAATTATAGAGCAGTTAGAAGTGCTGGAAATGCATCAAGTTTTAACCAACTTGAAAAGCTATTTTAATAAGTTTAATATGTTGTTATATTTAGGACATGGCTGGCTTAGGATCCTGGCAGCTTTTTGACTTTAATTCCCGAGTCAGCATCATTGGTTGTTTTTTGCTTTGAGTGTATGTGTGTATTAACTTTTGTTTTCCAGGTTATTCATTGCTTTGATTTATTTCTTCAGTGCTGGGGAGGACCATGTAGTCTAGTTCAAAAGAGCTGAAGGTTAAGGGATGGGGACTAAATTTCCCCATGTGTCAACAGAATTACAGTCACATGTATGCCTAGTCCATCAGAGCTAACCTGCTTCAAATAACCTCTTCCCTGTTTCTTTTTCCAGACTCCTGACTTGGATCCATTAGGCAGTGAACAGTCACTGGAGGATGTGGAAAGTATTAATGATTTTGAGCCTTTGTTTGCTGAGGAACAGCCTGAAGTTGAGAAGCCTGTTGCTGCAGTGCAGGTTTGATGTCTGTATTTACACCTTGTGCCAGAGATGCTACTTTCTGGTTATTAACTAGTCTACTAACATGTCTCCAAGTGTGCTCTTGGAAGAGATCTCCGGGTTATTATGAGGAGATAAGCTTAGCTGATATTTTGGAGCAAAAATTCCGCTTGAACATGTTTTGTGGGTGATCTATAGCCCAGTATCACACCAAGAGGGTCCAGTGAACAAAACATTGAATTGTGAGGTGGCACCTTAGAACTGAGTGCAGCAGATAGAGCGTAACTCTGGTTTCCTTAGGCTTTTGAAACCTTAAAAACATTTTATAATGCAGCCCTCTGCTTGAGAGGACATTACAGTCTTTTCTGTACAAAATTGGAAACTTAACTTACAGTGAATTTAAACTTTCTGCAATTAGCTGATAACTTTGTACCCCAGTGCTATCAGCCGCCTGCTGGAATAAAGTTTATTGAGCAAATGGAAATATTTTGGAGGTGAATAAGAAGAGTGTTTTCTAGAATACTGTTTTTTAACTTAATTTTTCTACTGCTTTTCAATCTTTTACTACTCAAGCCCGTGTTTAACCTGGCAGAGTACCACCAGCTTTTTCTTGGCACTGAGAGAATCAGGGCTCCAGAGATTGTCTTCCAGCCTTCCCTGATAGGAGAAGACCAGGCAGGAATAGCAGAAACCATGCAATACGTCCTTGAGAGGTAAGTTTCTGGAGCTGGTTTGCTCTTGTTTGCCTCAAACAATCTAATTTTACTTCGGGCTGAAAGTTGAGGAAAAATATACTTGGATAGTCATTTTATTTTGTGGGCTGGAGCACTGCAGGTTAGATGTCTTCATATTCAGGAAACCGTATGTGAATCTCTATTTCTGTAAGTTGTTACAGAGAAGAGCAAAAAATGTTTGAATCTCTTGAAGCAATGAGTTAGCAGGGTCTGTTTTTGAGAACAAAATTAGCATGACCCTTGTGACGTATGGAATAGGCACACTTGCTAGGCAGTTGATTCCAGCCAACATTAAGTCACCCACCAGAGCGAGTGATCGTATGAGATGGAATGCTGCTTTTCAAAAAATGAGCTCTACAAAATTAGAGGATTATGAGGCACAATTCAATGTGCTTTAAGGATTTTCTTATGCCACCTCACTGAATTTAAGAGAGGGAAAAAAAAAAGGATTTTTCAAAGTAATTCTTGAGGTATCAGTATTCTTCATAGCTGTTCAATTAATAGGAGTGAGGCACTTGAAAAGATGGAATTGGTGAGGTTTTCTTGTCCTTTGCAGGTATCCGAAGGAGCAGCAAGCTGTTCTTGTTCAGAATGTTTTCCTCACTGGTGGAAATGCAATGTACCCTGGACTGAAAGCCAGAGTCCAGAAAGAACTCCTTGAAATGAGGCCATTCCAATCATCTTTTCAGGTACTTGCACTGATGAGACTTACACATGAGCAATCTATTCAGCCCTTTACAGAAGTGTTGTGGGTTGGAAGAGGTATACTGGGTTGACGTGAACATGAGAATGACAGGAGACTGAAAACTTTTTTTTTCTTATATGACAAAGTGAATTGTAAGCAAAGATGATGCAGTTGATCTCTTTAAATACTTCAGAGAAGTTAGGGTCAACACAGAAGAGGAAAGGCTGCTTCAGCTAAAGGAACAAGCAAGTATGTTTGGCTAGAAAGTTGCAAATTTCATACCATTAGGACAGTTTGGAACAAGCAGCCTTTGGTAGGAGTAGTTGCTGCAAGAAAAAATGCAATTAAGAAGAATTACATAGAGGATTTATTACATGTAATGCTTACCTGGGATAGCAGCAAAAGAGGTTCAGTGGGTATCTTCTGAGCATGTGTTCCTCTTTTATGCTTGCTAGTTTAAAAAAAAAAAAAAAAAAAAAAGACAGCAATGAGGGAAGAAGCTGTGATGTAATGAGACTTCTAAGAACTTTCCTTGCTGTTCTGAAACCACGAGTTTTCCTAAATCTGCTGCCTTCCTGAACAGCAAAATAGTTTACAGACCACAAGAAAGATGAGTGATAATTTTTATTATAATTTTATAATTATAATTTTGTGATTCTACAGCCATTTCTTTCCAAAATCAGCGCATGTAGCCTTTGGGCCCCTACGTCTGAAAGAAAGTGATAAGAAGTTACACCCATGTAGTGGGTAGTTTGGGGAGGGATGTCATTCCCTGTTTTTGAGCGTATGTTTGTGGGCCTCACCTTTTTTTTTGCTTCCAATATTGCAGCTTGTAACTGAAAAAGAGCTTCCTTTTTTTCCATTAAATATGGTCCATAGTGTGCCCCATCAGCAATCTGCTGCTTACACATCACATATGGCACTTGTGTGGTGTCTAGCAGAGTAATCCCAGAGTTGGACCAGGAAAGCATTTCATGCTGTAGCAATAAGAACATTTTAAATGGAAATAGGAATCTCTGCCAGTGGAAAAAGAGCACGCATGGACTTTTCCCACATACTGCTACTTCTTAGCCTGCAGTGTTCCTCCCTCTTGCTGCAGTTCCAGGCAGTTTTGCTGGTTTGCTTGAAACTTGTTTTTCAGCACCACCAACTTTTCCAGCCCTGACTTCCAGCTGTGAGCACTGTTGGTTGTAAATAGGATACACCCCCGTGTTTTGTCAATCTGTAGAAACTGAGCAGGCTCTCAGAAAATTGCTCTCTAAGTGAGGATACTCCAGAGCCTCTCTACCTTTCTCAGGTTATTTCAAAGGCATTGAGTGATGAACTGGAATTTCTGAAGCTAGTGATTTGCACCACATAATATTCTAATTGGGATTAAAAAATGGTCTGTTTTTTTTCCTATTGTGTTTGGTTCTAAAACAAATTGGTGTTCTGCATTGACAGAGATCCCCTTCTATCTTTCTTCCATTCAGGTTCATCTCGCTTCCAGTCCTGTTTTAGATGCCTGGTATGGGGCTAGGGATTGGGCAGTGGAATACATGACCCGCGAGGAAGGCTGGATAACCAGGAAAGACTACGACGAAAAGGGGGGAGAATACCTCAAGGAACACTGTGCTTCCAATGTCTATGTTCCCATTCGCCTTCCAAAGCAGGCACCACGGACAGCGGAGGCATTGGCACCCAGCAGGGCGCTGGCATCCAGCGCAGGCGGCGCCGGTGACCAAGCTTAGCTTTATCACATCCTCTCCTGGGGAGAGAACGGGGCAAAGAAGGGAAGAACTGCTGCTCTGCAGTGTGAGCTGAGTATAGGCCTCAGCCTAGCCTTGCAGGCTAGTTGGAGAGCTTAATACATCTCATCTGGTTGCTTAAATGAGGAGGAGATTGGGGCCAAAGGCTCTGGGGCATCAGCAGGGGGTCATAGCGCTTGTCACCTCTGCGTAACGCAGTGTGTGTTGGCAAGAAGGAACACGGCAGAGAAGTACATTCCAGTGAATGCAGACTTTATCAAACTTTAAATCAGGATTTTTATTTAAGTGTGCTTTACACTTTTTATTTTTTAATTAAATCTTACTGGTTTTATACTGTTCTTATTGCATGGTCTGAACTGTGGGCTTGTATGAAGCCCGTGAGGCCAGCAGGCGTCTCCCTTGCTCGTTAGTGCGAGCGCTTGGCAGGACGTGTCGGGCACAGGCTGCTCTGCGGGCTCCCTTCCCTGACACTGCCACGTGCATCTTCACTGACTTTTGACTTTCCCCTCTGCTCTGCACTTCCAGCTCAACCCCTGCGGCATTGCTGGTGGGGTTTGAGATGCTCCTGCCAGTGAAGTGGTGCCCTCTCTGCAACGGCAGACCTGCTTGTATACAGCATTGCCCAACCGCAGAGAAAGAAGCCCCCTCAGAGCACAGTCCGGAAGGATTTCCAGTTCCTCTACAGTCCTTGGGTTTTGCGAGGGTAGTGATGGAACAGAGAGCTCTTGACTGGTGGGACTGTTCTGTATTCCTCTCTGAAAGAGTTGGCTGGGGAAACCATCAGGGTCACCTTTATTTTAGCAAGGCTGGGAAAGGAGGAAATTCTTCTCTTACCAGAGAACCCCAATGTGGTATCGCAGTGTTAGGATGAGTGCCAGCACCGATGTGGTCAGCCTTAACAGATGCTCCAAGAGAGTTTAAGAGATCAGCAAATTTACCTTTTGACTTAATAGATAGTGTTTAAATTCTGTTTGCAGTCTGACTAAAAGCAGACTAGACTCATCATCATCATCATCATTATCATCAAGTTGTTTTAACAGCAAAACAAACTCTGTCTCCTTGTGCTTTATCACGGACTAATGTTTCAGTCATTTGACTCCTTTAAAGAGTACAGCAATAAGCTTGTATTTGGTTAAATAATTTTAGGTTGCTGCAAAGTGCAGGCTTGCAGCGGGGCCCCTCTCCTCCTGCACAATGTATTCCAGTTGAAACTGCATGGGGAATTCGGTTGTCACAGGGAACAACACACTCTTGCTTTTGGAAAGGAATACTCAATACCAAATGCTGAATTGAAACCTAAGCCATCTCCATCAGTTTCATAGAAGCTGTGAACTATTAGGCTGCAAACCATTTTCCAATAGGAAATGATAATTCTGTGGGGAAATATCCAAAACTTAATTGGTGAACAAGAGAACCTAACAGTGAGCAAATGGTGGCTTAAAAAATAGTCTCCTAAGAGCTACAGACATCCAGGTATGTTACGGTGCAGGTTCAAAACAAAGAATATGAGAGATCTTTTGATATGAAGTGAGGGTTTTTTTTTTGCCACAGGATTTGTACATGTAATTTTGGATTCAAAATGTTACCTGTTATAGTAAGTTGAAATGGTTGGACCCAACACTTAAACAGTTTTACTTGTATTAATTCCAAGCAGAGCTGCCCGGTGCAGTACAGAATTGCTGCATGAGGTGTTTGCACAGCTTCGGGGAAGCAAGGCCTTATAACCTCCTAAATATTAGCCATTGATTTGTCACTTTATCCACATAATAACTGAGCAACTAATGCACGTGGACAAAACCATCACAGTCCCAGGCTGTTCTAATGTGTTGGTCATCACCTAACTACTTGGCTGGGGGCATGAAAAGCATGAATGTTGCCGAATGGGATTAATTTTATCCAGTTAAGTACAGTTCCCTGATACATTTGCTGTGAAGCTGCAAGCAGCTGTTTGTGCTGGCACAAAGCAGGAGGGATAGGAGGGCAGGAGGAGGCAATGATGTGACCCTGTGGGCAGTAGAGCTGGTTGAGAGACTCATGAAACTCAGGTGTTGTGACGCTTTTGTGGTTAGGGTTTTCTTGTAGCCACGTGGGAAATTTGGTGCCTATTTTGTGTTTGTTGTAGTTGGAATGAGAGCCTTGGGGAGCTTGGACTGTTTCCTTCTGAGAGCTGGCATGTGCCACCCAAGAGAAGAAGCCAACAAGGGTCCTCTCTGGCTCTTTTCTTATTGGGATTCTAGATTAAGTGAGGAGCAGCAGGAGGAACTTTTAAGGATGGGAAAACCTCACTGGAGCGGGGTGGAGGGGAAATCTATGGACAGGAAAATTCACCTGAGGCTCTGAAAGCCTTTGCCAAATTATCTTGGCAATGATACTAAGCTGCTGTGTAAGCAGCCCAAATCTTGAGTGTGTTTATCCTCACAAACTGTGTCCTGGAAACTGACAAAATACTCTTGTCAGTTCAAAGATGGACAAGTGACTCGCATGTGGTCCTCAGTGCAAAGCACTGTTCAAAGCAACCTGTAACCTCATTATACAATTCACTTATCACCTAATTCAGGTCAAAGAATACAAAAGTACAGGTTGTAATTTAACAGCCTTGGTCGCTCAGTCTATTTAATCTAAAAGCGAGCTCAAACTGGGTCCCACCTTTCACAGGGTCCATCAGATCTGTTCTAAGGGGAAACATCACGTCAGCGAGAAGCCCTGGAGACTAAACACGGGTCATGTGTTTAATGTCCCAGATTTCCGTTTGAGCTGCGTGCTGGGTTTGCTTCTGCTCTTCAAGGCTTCTTACATTTCCTGTGCCATAGCGGCTTCAAACAGAAACACTTCTCGGCTAAATCTCCACCAGGACACCCAGATTAGAACTCTTTGCTCCAGTTATTAATCTCTGAAATACTTACTGTGCTGTGTAAGACAGCCCTGCAGAAGAAAGATGCCCGTGAACTGTCGCCTAAAATTTAGGATTATCCCTTCAGAGGCAGCCTGCAATGATCCCATAGCAGGCAGTCATAAACCAGAAGTTTAGAAGCTTGTGTGGGATGAGCAGGGAAGGGGAGAATGTTGTAATGGATTTAACGTTATCCTCAAAGTCAGATGGTGGGATTTCCACCCCAGTCGGGTGGATCAGGCACACAGCAGCTGCTCTGATGCCCATTATTCATCCTCGCTGCTGTTTTGCAGATAGCCAGGTCCTAAACACTGACCTCAGTGAAACGTCCAAGCCCTAAATGGCTCAAATCCCTGCTTGTCCTTCAGGCTGCTTCTTCCTCCTCCCTCTTTTCAGATGCTCATTTTCTGTGTTGAGTTGATGCATAGCTTTTGTCCTCCCTGTTCTGCACATAAGCCCAACCCTAGCTCTTATGGCAGCAAAGTGCCATATTTCAGGGTTATCATTTTTCAAGTTATTATTGTTTCTATGCTCTCAGGAATCTCCTTTTTTTTTCCCCTCTCTTTTTGAGCAGATGGGTTTATTTCCATTTTGTACAAGTTGTGAGTTCAGATCTTGGTTCTGTATCAGCAAAGTTAACCTAAGGACGGAGCGATGAGTCTTAGTGCTAATAGCAGAACAGGGAGTGCTTACTGCAGAGCCGTGGGAAGGCTGAAAAGAAATCGAGGGGGAAGATGCCTGGCAAAATCACAGGTATTGGGTAAAGCTCTGCCTAATACACAAGTGGGCATAAGCAGCTGGAAGGTCTTTAAATCAGGCATTTCCTGAAGGTGAAAGAACATCGTAATATGGTAAGAAGCACTTTATACTTGTGGGTTTTTCCTTTCATTTGAATTGATTTTTGCTGATCACTGACAGAATATGGGGCAAGTCAGATTTATGGTGTCACTTGGACTTCTTTTTGCTTCTAATATTCCTATTCCCAAACAGGGCAATATTTCTTAAGCTTTTTGTTTGTATCAGGACTTAAGGGAAGTACCAAGCAGCTTCTTTGTCTGTTAGTGAGTAAATGCCATTTGCTGGGGGGAAGAGTATCTTGTTTGTTGCTGAGGAGATTCGGTGAAAGCGCTCAGGCTTCTGTATTTCTGGTAGTCAGATTATTAAATCAAGAGGAACCTAATTCCTCTCAAATAGTCTGGTTGGAAAAATGAGGTTTTCAGCATGCAAGGAAAAAAAAAGGGGTCTTCACCCAGACTTCAGTCAAATGAATTCCAGAGCAGAGAGACCTTTAGAAAACATGGAAGCTAGTGTGCCAAGGAAACAAGGGAGGATGCCTTTGCTGTCAGAACGTGTGTCTCAAACTACAATCCTATAGTTAGGGTTTTAGATTCAAAATGTCTTAGTCTTCAAGGAACATGATGGACAGTGAAGTGCTGGCTCTCCAGTTTCCATCCTGAAGACTGTGCTCAGCTGGGTGCCTTCCAGTAGATGAGGACCAAAGGTGCGTAAGGGACCTATTTGTGTGGGAGAAGTGACGGTAACCTGTGGGCTCCAAAAATCAGGACCTGGTGTACCTGCTACAGGGGCAGGAGGCTCTTCCCAAGCCCTCGAGCTGCTCGGGAGGCTGTTTCTTGCAGCCTTCTTAAGCTATCGTGCTTCTGCACCTCCTGCAGCTGAACCCTCCACACTGCTGAACCGCTCAATACACTCAATAGAAAAAATTGTCCCCTAAGAGCACAGGAAGCAGAGGATTGGGTGCCTTTTCTGAGGCTTGCTCGGAGGTGATTGAAAACTGTAAAACTGTAAAGGTTTGGCGGAAGTCTCATCTTTTCCCTAAAGATTTTGTTGTGGAGTTTCTGTTCCTCAGGGTGTTCTCTTCAAAGGAGAGTGGTAATAATTAAGAGAAGCTACCCTGACTCATGGACACTCATTCCTGCAATTTGAATGGCAGGAATGTCCAACCATGTCCAAATGAGAAACAGTCCTGTTGGTCGAGTCTTTCTGCTCTGCTTGGAGGTCCAGTGGAGACTTCCACAGTGTGCCTCTCTAGGAAGCCTTAGGAATAATTGCAGCTGTTGCTATTGCATGTCTTTACGTTGTTTTATATACATGATAGTCTGGTACAAAAACTGGTATAGGCGAGTTCTTAACTCCCACTGAAAATACCAGGGAAATAGGCTGTGTGTGACCCTGAAACTGTGGCCTTGGGCACCACCGGGATTCCTTAGGGATGGTCTCTTCCAGGTAATCCTGGGGCTGTCGGAATCATTGCCAGTTTCTGCTTCCACCTGGGGCGTGAAGTGCCTTTCATTGCTTCATCTAGTCTATCTAGATATATGGAGATTTAAGCTAAGTCACTATTGCATAGGCAGAATGCCTTAAAAAGGGACCAATTTTTTTTCTTAGATGCATTCCCTATAAACATGCCCCTGGGATTCTGCTGCAGATTATTACAGAGCATTAGGAAGGTTATTACGAGGTAGATGCCATCTGCTAGTGCATGAGCTGTAGATACCAGTAATTTGTTGCACAGCATCAGCGGCAGCTTGTCTCGGGTTAGGCAAAGTGGCTCCAGTTTCTGAATGTGACAGCGTTAGGGTCATCTTTTGGTCATTTTCTCAGCTTTGTTTTTCATCCCTTGGGTGAAGCATGTACATCATGATGTCCCTTGCTGGTTTCTCAGCCCTGGGAAATGCATTTAAAAACCTGATCTTTCAATAACTGGATTTTTTTTTCCCATACTACTGCTCGGTTAAAATTACCCCACTCCTCCTCTCACCCCAGATTCCTGCCACATACCTGGCATTCCTTCATTTTTAATGAGATGGAGTGGGGGATTTCACCCTCCTGGAATTTTAGAGGAATAATAAGTGGATTTCTGCTGAAAAGACCCATTTAGGGTACAAAGGCCCTAGAAAGACAGTCCTTGCACAGTAAACTTTGCTTTTCTTCTGGTAGTAGCAAACAGATTTAGTTCTTTACTCAGTTGCTGCTTTCTACTTGGACCTTGTTCTAATTGCCACCATTGATGGAGACTGGTTGGAGTTAAGATTTTGGTGTCACGACTAGTTGAGGTAGAGGGACTTCATCTTGGCAAAAGCAGCACTGGTGATACTGGCTGCAACTCCTCTGCTGTTGGCACTTGGCACTTCCATCAGCAACTGCCGTGAAACCAGCTCTCCACTTGGACAAAGCAACCTTAAGGCTGCCAAGGCAAAACGTTTGTGTTCCAGACTTTACCCTAAATAACACTGTATTGGATCAGAGGTTCCTCTGCTCTGCTTCTGATGGCAGTACCTAGAGAAGAGAAAATGAACAGGCTAAGTGTGACAAGAGCCCGTTTGCAGCCCTCACCTGCTGTCCCCATGCTTGAGGCTGATGGATTTGCTAGGAAGGACTTCGCTTTGCCATACCATAAGCAACTGAAAACACTGTGGTCTGGTGAATCCTCGTGACACACGTATCACACTAGTGGCAATTGGCCAGAGCAGCTTGGCCAGGG
This sequence comes from Crypturellus undulatus, assembly GCA_013389825.1. Taxonomy (NCBI): domain Eukaryota; kingdom Metazoa; phylum Chordata; class Aves; order Tinamiformes; family Tinamidae; genus Crypturellus; species Crypturellus undulatus. Next base: position 59,264 of record VWPW01016160.1, read on the forward strand.
AAAGCTGCATGGTGGTTTCAGATCTCAGCACCGAGGTGCTCATCCACGTTTTCCAGCAGAGGATGTGAAGCAGGAGTGGTGCGGGTGTAAAACAGGAAGAGATTGTAAATAATTACAGCTGCTTAATGCTATTTAACCAGCAAGAAAAGTGAATGTTGCCTTCTCAGCATCTGTCTGTTCAGTGGATCTGTTATCAGCGCAGGACTCCCCCTTCTCACGTGCTTTCGGACAGAGTCAGGTTCACAAACCGTGGAGCTTTGCAAGGACGCTGGTTTTGGCAGATCGTCACTGTGTTGGCCTGTGAACGTCCGTTTTGGAGGTGCTGCTCCCGGGCCTGGAGTCGGAGCTGTGGAGGCTTCCAGGGCTGCGGAGCAGCTGCTGTGAACAGCCCGGATCGGCGCTGTGGGACAGGGGCACTGCGAGGCCCCTGTGTGGCCCTGAGCTGGCCCCGGTGACGGCTCTTCATGAGGGAGGCCTCACGGTGCGACTGCGCCGAGGCCGAGGGCCACGGGTTGTTCTCACTCAGGACTCAAGGGAGATGGAAGCTTTGATTTTGGCCCTGACGGCCAACTTCATGCTGAAGGGCGGGCGCGGATGGAAGGAACTTGGGGGCCACGGGGGCTCTTCTTTGCTTTTATCCTTTGTTAAACGCTGGTGGCTTTTTGTTGTGGGACCCGCTGTGACCTCTCCTTAGGGTTTGTTTATGCGTTTGGGCTGACATTGTCTGCAGCAGGACTTTGATATTCAGCAATGGGAGCGTCTCCTGGCCTGGGGACAGGAAGAGGGTTGAGGCTGGTGCCTCCGGGCCTGGCAGAGCGCCCGGTGCCCTTCCATGGTGGCACCACATAGGGATGACGCTCTCCATCCATTTCTGGGCAAGACAACTGACTGAATCTCTACTTTTGTTGTTGTTTTTCTTGCCTGTCCCCGAGTTGGTGACTTGCCCCCAGCCTTGTGCCCTCCTGCAGTGTCAGTGTCCACCTCTGCAGCAGACGCAGTTGGAGCAGCCAGATCTGCTGCTGCACTGACAGCTGGAGAAGTGAGACGGAGCCAAGCGTCCTCCATGGGAATTTGAGGTGTTTTTCTAGGCAGAAAAGAACCAGGAAGTTACGGAACTTTTCTACTGTGTTCAGACCACAAATTTAAGCCTGGAGGAGTTGGGAAATGCCAGACACACCTACCTGATCCATGCAGGTTTTCTTTGGGCCTTCTGGCCAATGCATCCCGTAATCCTTGGTTACCTAATCCTGGTGTGCCAGCTAATGCACAGCCCTGATCTTGTTTTATCCAGAGCCGAGAAGCTGAGCTGAATCCGCAGGGGGAAATGAATAATTCCACAGCTTCTGAAAGCTTGATTTTGACACCAAAATATAGACCTTGCATCTGCATACATTTTGCAGTAGTTCCTGTTCACAACAGACTTTGTTTCAGCCCCTCACACTCGAAATCTGCATGTCTGGGTAGCAAATGAAAACAACTTCCATAATGATGCAAAAATGGAGGATACAATTCATATTTATGATTAGGTTATTACCACTCAGCCTCTCTCTCAATTGCTTTTTAAGAATCCCAATGAATACTGGTTTTTGACACCACAACAGATTCCCTAGGCTTCAGAGAAGACAATTCCCAGGAGCCATAAAACCTTTAAGTGTGTTTACACAACTCAAAATGCACTTTATAATATTTTATCACCCTTCAATTTACTACGCTATTTCACATGCTGGGATTTAAAATACGTGTAAGCACTGGTTGTGATGTGTGCCTTATACAGATATTTGAAATGAGTCTTTAATTGCAATTTAGTGAGCTGTAAATGTCAGTCTTTACAACCACTCATCGTTCCGATCATGGGAGCTAGCAGTGAGGAACAACTCCTTTTTCCAGGTAGCAAAGTACATCTTCATAATCTGAGAAATAAGTTTTAGAGAGAGCAGTTTTATCTCAAGCCATGGGCTTTAGGGGAATGTCCACGTATGTTGTCACAAGAAGAAGAAACCTTTAATTTTCAAATATTCTTCAGTATCCTTCTGCATGGGGCTGAGCTGAGCTCTTCAGAGCCACCTGGTGAGAACTGGATCCAATTGTCCAAGGAATGGGCATGAAAAAAATGAATAAATAATCCAACAAAGCTCTCTGTTCTGGTTTAGAAACAAAAATAGCAATTCGGTATTTCCCCCCCTTTAGCTGGTTCAGAAACGGATATTCTCTCAGTTTTCTCCTCTTCCTCTTTCCAGAAGGGTATTTGAGTTGCTCCTGAATTGAAGGAAATGCTTTTCTGAAATGGAGGCAGTTAGAAGGAAAACTGGCAAATCACTCCCCAAATCCGAGGCTGCTCCGGCGCCGCGGGCACAAGCAGTCCCCATTGAGGCAGGTTCTGCCAAAAGTCACAAGCTCAGCTGCTCCCAAGGACTTTGTGTCCTTGGCCTATTTTTGCTTTGGAACCAGAAGGTGATCAACCAGGCTCCCTCTTTTTTTTTAAAGAAAACATCATGGTTTATATCTAAGGAAAAAATATATATATATATATATTTCTCTCTCATAGACATCCTAATGGCTTTTTTTGAAAAAAAAAATTATATATATATACCTGTATATTTTGAAAGTGTTTTTCTCCTTCAAATTCATGTTTCTACTTGAAAGCAAAAAGCTTGTTATTATCTAAACACGGCCTTAGCTTCTTGAGATGTCTAATGTAAACATTTTGAGCTTAAGTGCAAGCCTTTAATGTCAAAATTGCTTAAATCCCCTGCCACAGTGTTTAGATGTATGGCTCGTTTGATAATAGCTTTATGTTAGTTTTATATTAAATGAGGAAGGATAATTAATGCAATCGTGTATAAGTCTCTTCCTTGCCAAATGTAAAGATTTCCTGATTTCTCCAGAGATGAGAATATTTTTCTCAGATGACTAAGTTGAAAGATTTTATTTTCAGCAGTTTAGCTTGTGGAAAAAGGAAGTTTAAGCTCTTAGATAGGGTTGAAACAGGATTTAAAACATAAAATGTCTCTTTGCAGACATGGAGAGAGGATCCCAGCGAACCTTATTTTGTGTTTGTGTTATTCCCCTTCCGCAGCTGCAGACAAGGTGTGAGGGGAGCTGGGTGGTTCTCCCCAGCCATCCCGTTTCCTGCTCCTAGCACCATTCCGTGGAAGCTGCAGAGTGAAGTCAAAGCTCCTGGAAAGATGAACTCGGTTCTTCATTTCTCATTTCTCTCATTTTTTGCAAAACTGCTGATTGCTACGTGGTGCCAGCGGAGGCGCTCCGGGGTGAAGCAGATGCATGAGGCATATGGGGCACTTCAGGGCCAGCTCTTGCATCCCAGCTCCCAAGAGGCTCAAAATCCCAGCAACAACAACCCATCCTGTTATCTTGCCATGCTCCATAGAGCAGAATCTCTGCTGTCAAGCCCTTGAGCGGGGCAGCTTTTATCTTCTCCTGATGGAAGTTCAGCTGTGATGACTTCAGTAGCACTAGTTAGGCAATGCCCGCACGGTTCCGCACGGTATGCTGCAGCCTTGACCGGTGTCCTGGCTTCCTGAAGAGCCCTTGGCCAACATCCTCGTTATTCTTGATGCAATCAGGATGAAATAAATACATGTGCTCCCTTCTGCCCTCAGCATGGCTGTGCAGGGTGGTACCCACTTGCCAGCCTCTCCAAGCTAACGTTTTTCCCAATGGGAGTCACCCATTGGGTGTTGAAATAACTTCTGACCTAGATTTTGACCTTCAAATTATTGCTTAAACTTCTAACTGGGGGAGGAGGAGAGCATGCTTCAAGCCATCAGCTTCTGTGGGGCTGAAAGGAGAAATTAGCACTTATTTTTGCTTTCTTTGCTCCTTCAGCAGGTTCTGTAGTAGCACTTCAACGTTAAATATCCCTCCCCGAGCTCTGCTGACATTATTAGCAATAATGGTCAATTAGGTGTACCAGGAAGTGAAGAAGGGCGACTAACAGAGATGTCAATTTTAGCACCACTGGGACAAAAGAAAATTAATGTTTGCTGAGCAGGAAAGATTTAAGACCCTGGCAGGGAAGGGAGGAGAAGGAAAAAAACATGAGCCTTTGAAAAAAAAAGAACCATTGAAAATATTTAACAATGCTTTTTAGGGCTTGCCAAACAAGCAAAGTGCATTATAGCATTTTCACCTGACAGTTCACGTGGATTTGGCTCCTGGTTCGCGATTATATAACGTGTTTTGCAGCCTCGGTTCAAGAAGGCCCTGCAGGTAAGTGCATCCGTGGGCCACTGTATTGCTGGGGAACAGAATGCGGTTTTGTGCTCTCGGCAGACAGGGAAATCTGCAGCGGTCAGGGCTGAGCTGTGGAGGGATTAGGTCAGTATCAGCTCTGGCTGCTGCCTGGGGGCAAACCACATTTTTCAAGGAGGAGGGAAGAGAAGAAAAAAAAATCCCAAACCCTGAAACGTAACTAATCATCTGCTTTTGAGTAAGAGCATGAGCTCGTCAGCACCTCCGCTTTGCTTCATAGCACACAGTTAATTATAGGAGACGTTGGCTGGAGCATTCAGAGTCCTGGCAGGGTGAAGGGGGTTCTGTGCCGCCGCGGTGGTGCCGGGGTTTGGGTTTTGGGGTGTTTCCTTGCTGGGTGCGTGGCACGAGCTGGCAGGCAGGAAGGGGGCTCAGTGAAACATGTTTCTGCCAGCCCAAGTTGAGCCGTGTTGCTGCAAGGTGTAGGATCCCCAGCAATGTAGTAGAAATGAGGCTACACAGTCTTTCCTATAACTCTTTTTCCTCCACAAGCTTTCAATTTTCACCTCGGGGGCTGCCTTCAGTGTTTGCAGCAGGTTACACTCACCAGGGCTGCTGACACCGCGGAGCAGACGCATGCACTGTTCACGTCGTGGTGTCTCCTTGGGCGCCGGCCTCACTGGGGCTGCTGCCTCCATCCGCGCTGCCTTTCTCCACGGCAGGCAGGAGAAGAGGGTCTTCCCGCGAGTCTGAGGTCTTCCTTATCTCGGACGTAGGACGATGTATGTGCTTTGATCCAGGGTGGGAAGGCATTAGGAAGTGCTAAGGTGGTAATGAGGTGACCTGCAAGGCACATCATAAAAGACGCCAGTTGGTCAGGCTTTGAAAGAAGGAAAAGCAGATAATTCCCATAGCCCCAAAGAGGTGCGGAGGCGCTGGCCGAGCTCTCGAGGGGTTAACACTGCCCAGATTTAATTATGCTGTTTGTGTGTGATGCAGTTTATAGCAAACTACTAACTCCAAGGTGTGTCTAAGCAGGGAAACAGATGCTGGTTATTAAACAGGCGAAAAGACACAGGGGTGCTTTTCCCTCTCCCTTGCTCTGCCTTTTAATTGACCACAGCACTTTTCAGCATTACCGTGGTCCTGGCTGGACTCCCAGGGTCTGCTCCCACAAGGGCAACACTTAATTTCACACAGCCAATGGCAACGGCCTTAGTAGAGCTGAAACCTCAGGACTGGGCCCTGCTGGGGGATCTGTAAGTGCCTAATGCAGCTGCAGGTGACATGGGCAGAACAGCCTCGGAGCAGATACCACTGTCTTGGAAGCTTCCCTTCTTACTGCTTTGGATCAGATCTAGATTTTGTTACCCATTCTTGCTCAGGGTAGGAATGTCTCCTCATAACCATGGATAACTATTTTAATAGCCAGCTACAGTCTATGAATCATAGTTACTTAGAGTGTGTGATTTAGGATAGAGGAAAGAAAATAAATGTTTGCTCTGAATACTCCCTAACATCCGTGAGCCTTCCTGGATATGAATCAATATTTTGGGTGGCATCACTGATGCTTTACACCCCTTTCCTCCGAAGCACCAGCACGGGGGAAACTAAAGGCCTCATGTTGCCCCAAGGGTGCCCTGGCGCCGCTGCAGACCCAGCTCCCTTGGGCCTGAAAGCAGGTTGTGCTGCTGACCTCAGAGTTTGAGGGACCTCCTTTCAAAAACTGAGGCATTTATTGCTCTGCATGTGGGTGGATTTACTTATTTATATAAATAAATTCACAAGATCCTTCCATGCTTTGCAAGAACTTCACTGCAGGTGCTTCTTTTCATGCAGCCCTCTCTCCTCCCTGTGTTTCCCGGGAACTGCAGCAGTTTGGTGAACACTCGTTTCGCTCTGTGCTAGCAAGTCCATCCTGCTCATGTTCTCAGAATTAAATAGATGTCTGTATATTGCAGACATCTACATAGTGTAGGTGGCAAAAGCTTGTTTTTTGATTAAATCTAACCCTACTGGAGTGAATTTTCATATGAACTACCTTTATGGTAGTTAAATAACTATGTGATGAAGCTCTGTTTCTAAACAGGTAGCAGGCATTGCCTGCAGGGAAGACAGGACCATCTATGTCAGTTAAAAACTTGAAATGAAGCCCTTGAAATGAATCTTTCTTCCAGATCATACAGTCAAGCTGCTATTTAGGGCTAGGAGATAATAGTTTTATTTCCTAGTAAATTGCAGTAATAGTTTTATTTCTTAGTGAATTGAGAGGTAAGTGAACAGCACAGTACTCTGCTGTGACAAAGCCATGATCTCGCTCCTCGTGTTCCTCTTTTCTTGGTATTTATTTTTCCTGTAAATTCCTCCTTGTGTCAAAACACATTAGAAAGACAAGCTCTGTGGGAGAGCAATGCCTGTTATCAGGCTAGCTGATACAACAGGGAAGCAGACGTACTTAATACGCACTTGAGCTCTCAAAGCAGGAAACTTCAAATTAATATTGATTAGAAACAGTTTTTTTCATCCCCACTGCAGCAGCACCAGGTACTACTGCTGCCATTCGTGCTGTTCTCATTAAGACTGTTTTCTTGATTTTTGTTTATTTATTAGGCTCTCAATCAGAAAATGGTCAAAATGCCTTTTGCTCCCAATGTTAACAAACCTAATTAACTGGAATACATGTGAAAGAAATTAGGGAAATATCGAGGTATACCCAGGTGCAGCGCTGAGCCCTGCCTGGCCGCTGAGTGTGTTAGGAACGGAGGGAGCTCTCAGCTGCTCATGGCAAAACACAGATAAAGGAGTGGTGGAAGGCCGGGGTGCCCTGAAATGATACCCAAATTGGACATCCTACTGGCGTGGATGCTCATGTTGCCCTGTCCGTGTTGTGTGGCTTCAAAGCCCCAGAAAACAGGAACTTGTGGCCGCTCCTTGCGGTGTCGTGTGTGAGTTGTGCAGTGGGGTAAGTGCAATTCAGGCGGACTATCCTCATGTTAGAAACAGAGCTCCGAGGATGTGGAGTTTTGGGGAAGGGCTGCACTTCTGGTGTCCCCTGAGCAGCCCGTGGGTTGACCTGGGCTCTTGCTTGTCGATCGGGTCGCTGCTCGGGTATGGGTATTGGAAACAAGGGTTCGTGGCTCCCCTGAAGGATTGGTGCTGTGGGGCGAGCTGGGATCATGGCCCTGGTTATCGGCGTCCTGCTGCACTATCCTGTTGTGTCAGCACGGGAGTGTTGCTCCTGCTCTGCCTGGCTGCCAGGGATGCTGCTTGCAGAAGGGAAAGAGTCGGAAACAGGGAATATCTGTGTCTAAAATCCTAATGTGGTCCCTGGTTCTTGCAGCTTTACATCCCCACTGATCGCTTTCGTGGTGCAGCCTTCCAGGTCTCGCTTCAAATCCTACTGAAATGAATGGGAGCTTTTTCTGTTAACTCTAGAAACTAGATCTGGCCCTAAAGGATGGACAAAGCCCTCCAAGGGACCCTGGTCCCAGCGAGCTATTATGTCACCGGCTATCAGGTGTGTGCTCTGCCGAGCAGCGGCATTAAAGATGCATGAGCCTGGGGATCTCCGTTTCCCAGCGGCGTGCGCTGCTGGGGATCAACGTGGCACTCGAGCACAGCCCCAGGACTAGGGCAGCCCTTGGGCTCATCTTCCAGGGCCATTCCTAGCCCATCTGCTGACCACGAGAAGTCAGGCAAGGGCAGGAGCTGTCTCAGCTCAGCTCTTGCCCTACGCCATTGCTTAGGGAGGACGGACACACAGACATACGGACACCCTTGGGCTCACACCAAAGCGTGGGCCCTTCTTGCTGATGTGTGAAGAGCTGCTCCTCTCTGCTCGGCAAGCGACATCCCCACGGAGCATCGCAGGTGGCCACGGCTTGAAGGCTCAAGGAAAGGAACCATGAAAGACCCGGGGACGGTCTCCACTTTCAGTCTAACACCTGTGCAATTACGTAGCTCCTCTGGCCTTGGTTTCCACATCAGCATAACAGAGCTCATGCTGTTCTGTTTCTGGAAAATGAATCCAGCTTTCTAAGCCACTTGGAGTTCCTGCATTAGAAGGGCGAGATGTTGTGTGTTCTAACAGCTTAGGCTTCAGATCAGGTATAACTGAAATATACTGTTATAAAGATTTCCTTAAGGTCTAGGAAAAGGTCTATCTTCTGGCTGCAACACCAAATATATTATATATATATATATATATATAATATATATATTAGAGTATATAGTGTTATATTGAAGTTCAATATAAGTGGCTGGTCTCTGCCCAGCCACGCTCAGAAGACAGATTCCTGAGAGAGCAGAGGAGCCATTCGGAGAGGAGGGACAAGAGATGAGGGAGCAAAGGGATAGAAACCTCATCTGGAAATGTCTTCCTGGAGAACGGGGGAGGTGCCGGAGGACTGGAAGAAGGCCAATATCACGCCAGTCTTCAAAAAAGGCAAGAAGGNAAGGGGAAGGGGAAGCTCCTCTGGACCACAGCCCAGGGCTGGGGACTGAACCGGCTTCCAGATGTGGCCAAGCAGGTTCATCCAAGAGCTTATGGGATACGAGCACCTGCAACACTAAGGGCTCAGTTATGATTCAGGCAACTCGTCTGCAGTTCTTCTGTGCTCTCCAAGGCCAAGTTTTCCTCCGAGGCTGAAATCCAAAATACATTCAGCAATTGTATTTGTAATCANGCAACTCGTTTGCAGTTCTTCTGTGCTAAAAGGCTCCAAGGCCAAGTTTTCCTCCGAGGCTGAAATCCAAAATACATTCAGCAATTGTATTTGTAATCAGAAATGTCAGACACACCCTTAAACACTTCAACCTGTCAAATACCTGAATGCCACAGAGGATTTTATGGCTGAATGTTCAGTGCACTTATATAAATCAGATTATTGCACAAAATTTGCTTAACCTGGGGAGAAAGGGTACAGGTGACAATAAACCAGCGGTGAATTGCAAGCCCTCTGCACAGCAAGCCCTCAAGGGCACAGAGATATTTTAGCAAATTGCCAGTAAGCAGGGACTTGATGCATAGTGAAGGCTCTCTAGTGGGAATGGTGCACGATCATTGGGAAGAAAAGCACCGTGTTTCTCCTATAGCAGTGCTCATACCCACCTTATAAACACGACCATCTTCTGTCCTCCGCAAAACCACTGTTTGCTTTCAAAATTGGTGTTACTTCCAGTATTTAGCGTGAGATATAATAGGTGTCTTCAGTTCCTGTAATCAAAGAAGCCAGAGGTTGGAGAGTCATGTCCTACTGCTGCAGCTGTGTCCTGGGGTGGAGAGACCCTTATTGCGATTCTGCTGGGTTTATTGGTGAGCAAAAAACTTTCCACAAATAAGACTGAAGCAAAACTGGGCGGGAGAGCCAGCCTTTCTGTAGGGGCTATGGAAAACCCTGGGCATGTCATGAGCATAGACATGACATGGACCAAGGAAAAACTTGGATGTGACAGTTGCCATAAACCTTGGAGGACAAGGATGGGCCTTGGAGCCCTGCTGTCCCGCTGGCAGTGACCCGATTCCGTGGCTCTGCGGCTCCCGGTTCTGTGCAGGTGGCCTGGGCACAGCTGCCCTTTGGATGTGGCAGAGATGGTGCAAGCTGAGGACTGCCCACGTTCCCCAAGTGAGTTACGGCAGGGGGGATTTTTTTCAAGGCTAAAAACTAAGCAAATCAAGGCCACTATTTGGGATGATTGCTTATTTCAGTCAAAGGAAGGAAACGTATTTTGGGCTGCAAAAAAACACAGCATCATTATGAAATGATCGTTTGGCTTTTCTATATAAAGTCCAGTTCCCAGGTGTTTTGGGAGTGTTTTGCTTTGAGAGAATTATTTTTTCCTAATATTCTTCAAGCTGATCCTACAGCAGTCCAGAAATGCTGGTATTCAGATAGCTGGAGGGCCTTATTTCTGGTTCAAAGTCCTTTTGGAACATGAGGGTTTCTCCAAGGGTTTCCCTTCGAAGGAGTTGCTGCCATTTATGCTCCCTAAGGACAGCATCTATTCTGATATGGTAATGCAGTAAGTTTTTGTTATGGCATGACTCCGTAAATTGTACCTAGCGTTTAAAGTGTCTTTCCCTCAAAGCAGCTCACAGATACAGAACTATTGGGTTAAACAAGCTTATTTCTGACCTTCAAATTTTCCAGCCAGATGCAAAGTTCCTACCTTGAGACAATCCTTATAATTAATCTTCCCAACCTGCTGTGCAGAAGGTAAGTAATAGGCATTAACTGAAGGAAAGAAACGAGATGCAGAGCTTTGATATGTAAAACATTTTCAGTCCTCAAAACCAACGGAAGGCAGAAAGCAATGCCGCATTATCCAGATCTTTCTCCTTCCCCAAGAAAGCAGCCAAGAGTCACTTAAGGAGCGACTCCCCCACAATTCTGTTTCTCTGTAGCATGAGAGAGGCCACAGCAGGGGCACTCTAAGCATTAGAAAAAGATGTGGAGATTAATCTTGAGATTAACAACACTGTTACTGAGGGCTTGTCGCTCCTGACGGGCAGCGCTGCAGTGCTGAAGGAGAGAAACTTGTGCTTGTCGCTCTATGAAAACTGAAGGAGAACTGAGAGGAGAAATGGGTACCAAACTGGACCTCTTCCCTCTAACCCCCCAAAACTGGGCCCCTGTTGGGTTTCATGCTAAGTATCCAAGTGATCTCATTCTTGGGAATGCAGCTCCCTACGGATGTGGTCCCCTGGTGCAAGGAGACTGCAAGTAGCTTCCAAAGAAAGCACTTGGTGCGGATGTCCCTAGCAAGGCAAGGAGATATTCTTATTTTTACCTCTGGCTTTCTGAATAATCCATCCTCCAGGGCACGGGAGCCTCTTTAAGCAAATGGTGGTCGCTCTCCAAGCTCTGATCACAGAAAAATCCCCCTTCTCCAGGTGCTGCCAGTCCCAGGGGCGAGATGCCGCAGGCAGGTGAGCCGAGCGCGGCGGGAGGTCGAGATGAAGAACATAGCGATAATAACGTGAATATAACTTCACGCTCGACGCTGGGCAGGCGGCCAGTTCCTAACCACAGGGATTTTAACAAGTAACCTTGCAAGCTGTGGATCTCTGCCCATCAGTCGCTAGTGTTTCTTTCCTGTCAAGGCATGAAATCTTGCAGTACATCCCTGGGTCTGACTCTGCATCCTCTCCAACTGATTCCAGGTGTCTCTGCCTCTGAATGGTCCTTCCTCTCTTAAGCCCTGGTGTTGTTACTGCTTTTTTTTCTGTCTATGTGTCACTGTCATTGCTGGAGCTGCTATAAAACATTTCCCTTGCAGAGGGAGAGAGTTGGCCTTTGTGTCTATGGAGAAGTAAAAAGAAGGAATGAATGCCAGCCCTTGATAAGGATGAATCTTACAAATACTGGGGGTTGATCAATTAGTCTTTTCTTCCTTGGCATTTTTTCAACAAGGTTCAAGATGCCATTGGCTCTATTCCAAGCGTTAATTTTCCTGTGCTGGTGAGGATACACTTGAATAAATTGCTGGGCTGTCGGGAACTCCTCGTGCCAGTTTACTGCTTGGTGCTGCAGTCCGGCTTACGTTTTCCTGGTACTGACGAAATGGTCGCCCCAAAGTTCAGGGCCATTCCTGCAGACCACCACAGAGCTGATTTCTACCAGTTTGATGCATCAATATGACAGGATTTGGGTGCCTTTGTGGACATCTCTTGTTACAACCCGATCCCTTCCTGTTGCCATTGGCCTTTCAGTACCTCCCTGTGCGATTCCTCATCTACTTTTTGATGTCCTCCTATGGCCTTTATCAAAATCTCTTTGAATGCCCCAGATCTGCTCCTGTGCCTCTTTATTAACCCTGCATTTCTGCTGCTGCTCTCAGACTTTTCTGTGTCCTTTCTCATGCTGATTTTCTTTGCTCTAATTTTCCCTTTTCAGTCAACTTCTGGTAATTCCATGTGTCTATCTAAGACTTTCAACACCTTCCCATCAACCTCAGCACTTTCTGAGGCCTTGAATCTGTTTCTTACAGTAAATAATTACCAGTGTTTCTGCTCATGTGTTCTTAAGATGATATTTAGCTGCTAGCAGTCTCCTGGTTTGATTGCTGCTGCTGTTCCCCTTTTTTGCCTCTTGTTGCTTCCTTGCAGACAAGCCCCATCTCTGCAGCTGAAGGGTCTTCCCCTTTCCCTGCAGCTCAGCTCCCCGTGAGCCCTTTCACTGATCTCCTGCTGTCTTCACTCAGTGCATCTTGTCCTCACCAGCAGACAGACGTGGTCTCTGCCCGTTTCCCGTCTCCATCCCCTGTCCTCACGTGCATCCTTCCCGTAGCCCCTGGCTGGCATTGGAGCTCTGCCCAGTGTGGAGGGTGTTCCTGGGCTTCCTAAGGTTCATGCTCATCCATGGTATTTTTTTTTAGGTAGAGGCATCATCTAGCTGAAGCTGGTCCAGGTTTTCTTAATTTTGTACCATAAATCATATTCTATAGTTACACTGACCCTTAGATGGAGAAAAGAACTCAGTCAAGAGACCTCGGAAGATCATGAGACGCAAGCCCTACCAGGCAAGGACAGCTGGGTAGATGGAAGCATAAATTAAGGAGAAGAGGGAAAAACAGGCAGCATCTTGGGCTTGTGCTAGGGCTGGACAGTTCTGCTCCCGGTGAAGGCCACTGGTGTCACCCAGCCCCGTTTTGACACTGTCACTGTTTTGACAATGTCACTGTGTGAGCGTGTGGCAGGCGACTCAATGAGTTACCAGCACCTAGTTTGCCCACTGCCTGACTTACACATTATAAAAACGGAAGAGAAAAATCCTGTTCTCAGACTCTGGGTCTTCTTGGGTGATTTTTCTTTCCAGTGAATAGTGAACTTGCTAAAGAAGGGAATTTGATAGGCCAAAAACTGGCTGTGAAATTGGATTGAAGAGTGGATGAGCAAGGAAATGCTGGGAACTGGGGCTTTGCAAAGAGTGGATATTTTAGTGGGGCGTTTTAAGAAACTTGGATTTTGAGATAGCTTTTTCATTTAGAAAAAGAAAATAAAGCACACAGACAAAAAACAAACAAACAAACAGATCCTTTTAGTCTGTACCAAAAAAAAAAGAGCATGAAAACTTGACATAGCAAAGACTGCTTTAAAAAAGAAACAGAAAGTACATTTTCTCTTCTACCTCCAAATCTTTGTATCAGCAACCCAACCAAGAGCTTTGATTTCCCAGCAAAAGGGAATGTGACATGGATGCTCCTGGGTCCTCCCTCAGCTATGATTTTATCCACCTTCTACACTCATGGTCTTTTGGCCCTGGAGGAGCCTCCTGCTGTCTTAGCCAGCTTTATCTGTCCAATTGCAATGTTTCATACCCCATTTGGGCAGAAAAACTAGTCTTTAAACGTTTTTTTTTGGTCCTCTAGCTCTGGGATGCATTTCAGCTCTTCACGCTGACTCACTGCCTGGCATGGAACCAACTTACTTATATGAGTCCCCCCAGAATTACCATACAGGTCCCCGAAAGCAGCTCTGCTTACAACATGCTGTAACAACTGAGTTATGGAGCCCAGTGTCTCGTCCAAAGTCACTTGGCTCTGCGGAGTGACAGGTTCCCGCTCCAGCTGCAGGACTCGCTGTTCATAAAGATACCGCTGCCCTGCTAAGTCTGAGCTTGCCAAAGGGGCACGGACTAAATTCTAGACCCAGGTATGTAACTAACCTTGAACTTGGCTAAAAGGTTTCCTGAGTAGATTGCTTCCACGTAGGCTTGGTGGTTCTTTAAATGTACTTCTGCTGTGTAGCAGCAGAAATGTGTGCAATCGGGATAAGCTCCTGAGACACCCACCAGAGGAAACTCCCACCTCACATAGACTTTCGCCCCCTGGATGCTACATCACACTTACGTAACATTGCAAAGCTCCGGATTCATCACCCAGAAACACCCACGCACCAAGATGCATCCTGTGCAGAGCCGTGAGTCACCTTTCCAATCAAAAGGTATTTGTTGAGCTGGAACATTTCAACAAAATCCCCCAGCGTGATGGCTAGAACAGTATCCCTGGTGCAGGAGAAGAGATAAGGGAAGGGGCATCTCTTGGAATTACAGGGAAGGGACAATCTGGAGGTGGGCTGCCCATCCCCTCCCTGCCACATCAACCTGCTCTTCCAAATATTTCCTTCCTGACTGATCCATACACAAGCCAGGAGCCGAGTGAGCAGGAGGGACGGGACAGCGACGCTACCAGTGTCTCCCTGCTGGAAGCCCGGCAGGAGCAGGTGGGACTGGAAGGATGTTGGGAGCCAAGGAGTCATTCCCCATTGCAAAGCGGGATCACGCTGAGGCGGAGGGCTGGAATTAGTGCTGCTCTTGGCTGTACGACTGCAGACCTGTTATCCTAAGCTTGGAGAGTGGGAAGGGCCCTTTTCTAAGGGGCTGCTGCTGACTAGTTCTCCAAGTTTTTCAACCCATTTCACATTGGAAAAGGAACTGATCCCAGCCACTGAAGGCAGCTTGAAGAATCCTCTCTATTCTGATCCCAAACTGTATTAGACTTCCGCAGAGGTGGAGCAGGGGTTGAAGACCAGCGCTCTTGTCCCAGCTCCAGAGCCTGTGACCTGCTCCAGGCAAAGACCCTCCCTCAGCTCTCCTCTCTTTGTCCACCTCTAAGGCCAACACGAGGCACGCTCTGGGCACGGTATTTATCTGCAGCTGCATTTTAAAAACTGCAATTTGCATCACACCGTCTTGGGGGCTGCTTTTAGTTCCCCTTCAAAGAGGTGCTGGGGGCCCTCCCAGCATCAGCGAGCAGGAACCGACGCCGGGGCTCGTTTATCTGCGCCCTAGAAAAGGACGAGCGCTTCCTAGCCCGGATTTCCTCCTCAGGCCGTAAAACCTGCGCTGAGGCTGCGCACTCTGCGCGGGGCGGGGGGATTGGGGGGGGCGATGGGCGCATCTTCTCGGCGCGGATGGGGCGCGCGGGGGCTGCGGGCAGCGCTGACAGGGCGCGCAGAACCCGCGCAAGGGCCGCCCCGGGGCGCGCAGGCCCCGCGCACCT
>VWPW01016160.1:74695-111915 GCA_013389825.1 Crypturellus undulatus
GGGGGTGGGAGCGGAGCGGAGCGGGGCGGCCCTGGCGCTGCCCCCGGCCCCGCTGCGGCCACGGCGCGGAGTTTCGGCAACTCCGCGCAGCCCCGCGCGCATCGCCGAAATGCCGCGGGCGGGTCCGCGCTCGGGCGGGACGCGGCGCCCGCCTCGTCTCGCTGTGCGTTCGTCCGACCTTACCCGAACGCATCTAGCGACGGGGCTGTAATTACTCCGTTACGGCAGTTTGCTCTGCTGAGGGGTGGCTTGCGTGCTGAAGTGCACATTTCTGCAGGGGACAGTCACACTGCTGCCAAGAAACCCAAGAGACGCATGTCTTGCATTTGCCCACAGAGATGTTTTGCTTATTGCACTTAAAATTCTTTCCCTTTTGGCATTGCCCAGGTGTGTGTGGGGGAAATACTTGAGCTAACATAAGACCATGGGCTTATGGTTCATAATTCCTGGGATGCGTGGGCTTTCCCTGGGAGATGGTGAAGGTCTTTCATGGAGAGAGTCTCCTTCAGATACGTGCAGAGAAGGCCGCCGTGGCCGGTACCTTCAGCTCTGGGTGGCATTTGGGAGGGCTGTTGGTTGGTGAGAAAACCAAGTTCATGCTTTTGAGCATCAGTTCCTGATGCAGAAAGGTCTCCTCTCCACCTGAGAGCTCTGCACAAGGAGGAGGATGTTCCAAACTACAGAGCGGGGAAACTTTTCTTCCCCTGCACAAACTGCCCAGGAAAGCACAAAGTTTGCCAGCCTAAAAAAGGCTCCTTCCTTGGAGGCTTCCCGCATTCCCGCACGGCTGCCCAGGGAGCCCCAGCACAGCCGGGCTCGCCTGCCCTCACCCTCACCTTGACCCTCCCTGGGCATGGGCACCCTGAGCCTTCTCATTAATGCTGAGTGCTTTTCCACAGATGGAGGGGCCGAGTGTTGTTATTGCCGAAAACCGAGTGGCTCTTTCAATCTGGAGCAGAGTTTAATGGGGAGGGAGATCGTGTTCATTGTAAAAGACTTACTAAATCCGAAATACAAAGAATACCTCTTATTTATGCTTTTCCCTTGCTAAATCTCTGTAGTAGGGGTTTGATTAAAAATTGTGGATGGTGATGTAAGTTCTTTCACTGGCTCATTTTTAAGCAGTTTGTATCAGGTCCTGAGATCTCCTTTGGAAAAAAATACTTATTTTGCTTCTAACTGTTAGGAAATACTCATTTATGTCCTTCACAAATAAGGTTCTTATCCCAAGGTTCTTAAGAACTTCGGGTGCATTTGATGGAATACTGAGATACTACTGTTTTTCTTTCTCTCCTATCAAGACTGCATGTCCTGGTTGCTCGTTTTGAACAATGTCGTGTTGTCCAGTCCTCGGGTGCTGGCGAAGTCACTCTGTGTGACTGCGCTGGTACCACTTGTACCAGCTCCCTGGCGTCTGTGTCACATTGTATCGTTTGTGCGGCCACTTTGTTGGAACGTTATTTTTACTTGGTTTAATAATTTATAAAATGCCTATTGCCTCTAGGCGCATTTCATCCAGCAAGAAGAAAAACATCAACCGGTGTTTACTGAAGTACTGGTTGCATAGGCAGAGGTTAACAAATAACGAAGCCTTTGTGAATGGGGGGTGTCTCATTTTGATCTTATATAAACCTATGAAAATATAGGGTTTGTGCTAAAGGCCTTCTGAAGGTGTTGCTCCTTTTGTATCTTCATCCTTACAAATGAAACCTGTCCTCGTATGACAAAACAGGGTTTGGATTGTGGCCTTCCTTAAGCTAATTTTGGGTCTGATTCTCCGTTTTTTGCTTTTATCTGTCTGTCTGACTTCAGTTTGGCAGCTGTTCATTTTCTTAATGGTTGTGAAACAAGGTTAAAATAATAAAATTAGGTCCTATATCTGTACAGAATTAATTTCTTGAGTTTAAAAGAGGTCAGTCTCTTTTTTGGGGAAAAAAAATGATCCTGTCAAATGCAGTAGGCCAAATTCTCTGCCAAATACTTAAGAACCACTATTTTCAATCACTCATTCAGCTGGAAATTGCCCTATAGTTCATCTTGTATCATTTGAAACAGCTAAGCAATGATTCGGTGACCTCAGTTGGCAAATTATATCACTAACTAATTGGCGTAAGCGCTCGGAAAGAAAATCTTGCCTGATATCAAACAAACTCGCCGACGTTATTAGTCACTTGAAAAACCTCTGCAGCCCCAGGTAATGTTTGCTTTGTGTCGGATACTTCTAGGCTTTTATCACAGCACTGGGAACCGCATGGAGGGAATTCTCTCGGCTATCGTGGCTGCTGCTCCTGCCCTGCTTGTCTTCAGGAGCTTCCCTGCTGGGCAGGCACTGCCTCCCGGCAAAGCTGGGACATCCCCATGTTTCAGGCTCGCTTGGCCCTCTCCTTCCCTTCCTAGTCACAGCATGAAGGGTCTGGGAGCCCCAGCAGGGCAGGGGTTGTCCAAGGCTTCCCTGGCACCTCTGCCGCATCCCTGCCAGCTGGGCAGGCGGGTGGCCTGGTCTGGGGATGGCAGCGGTGGGACTTGCTGACGGAGGGACCAAGCTGGTGGCTGCGCTGGAAAAGGAACTGGGGGACAAGCTGGTTCTGCTGGTACTCGTGGCCAGCCCGACCTTGGCCCTCGTCTGCTTGTTGAGAATAGTTTGAGGCTGCGCTGGGCAGACGGTAACTGAAGGCTGAGAGACAGTGCAGGTGTAGAAGCATCCAGGCGTCCCTCACTGCCTCGAGGGCCGCGGGAGTGCCGGGATGTGTGAAAGGGGTCAGCTGCTGGCTTTTTGCGAGGCTGTTAGTCAAGTTATACCACCTCCTGGGATGGCCTTGCCAGCTGGCTCATCCTTTAGGGATGTTTAAAGAGGCTTATCGCAATCTTACTAGAAATCTGTCTTCTTCTATTAATCTACTTGTCTGTCTTCCTGCGCGTCCCACGTGCTCCTGCGCGCGTTCGTGCAGGCGGTGCCGCATGCCGTTCCTGCCCGCGCCGCGATGCACCTTTGCTTGCACGTGGGCGCTGCTCGCTGCCTGGCGTGTTTTATCCTTTCAATATGTATATGCACTTCAAGAGAGATGCATATTTCTATAAACTGATGCTCTTGAAATGAGAGCAGAACCTGTGCACTGTGCTGGATGGGCTAGAGGGGTGTGGGGGCGGGCATAGTATCTGGGTGGAAATTGGCCTCCAGGAATGAGCAAAGGCTGCAGGAAGGAGAGCTGTCAAACTTGGGGAGAGAGGACAGAGAAGTGAACGCTGGAGCCCAGGTTTCCTGGCAGAACTGGAAGTATTCATCAGTGAGAGCTTGTTGATGGCAGAGGTGACCTGGGGTTGTGTTTGTCCATTTTCAGCAGGGAACTGGCACTGCTGGCAAATGGTGGTGGCCCAGGCCTCCCTGTCCTGCCGCCACGTGGCTGCTGGCCCGTGTCATGACGTCTGTGGCCGGTCTGTGGCTGCAGGAGGTGGAAGCGGCAGCCGGGCACAGAGGTCTGAACCGGGCAGCAGCCCTCAGCATTGCTGCTAGCTGGGCGAATATTGCTCTGAGCCATGCATTTCCTCCTGATGGACCCTTCTGCTCACAGGTCTTGCAAATGCACATAGATACTGTGGTCAACAGAGCCACAGGAGCAACCAGGAAAAAAAATAGTTGTAGGAGCGCTAAGGGAACAAACGTGACGTGGTTTGACGTGGGTCAGGCGAGCGGTGCCATTGCTGGCTCAGGAGGTGCAGNGCAAATGCATGTAGATACTGTGGTCAGCAGATCCACAGGAGCAACCAGAAAAAAAAAAATTAGTTGTAGGAGCGCTACGAGAACAAACGTGACGTGGTTTGACGTGGGTCAGGCGAGCGGTGCCATTGCTGGCTCAGGAGGTGCAGGTTGGAGTCTGGCACAGGGAACCTTTGGCAAAGGGGCCTTGGCTGTCCCTGCTTCTAGAGCAGCATCCAAGCAGTGATGCAGGGTATCGGGGATGCTGCGAGGCAGGTGAGGAGTTTGTGCCTTGCCCTCTGCTCTCACTGCGATGCTCTTCTCTTGCACGGCTCCATGCTATGTGCTTCCCTTGAGTACTGCTAGTTGGCAGAGAAAATTATGATTTTTCTTTCTTTTTTTTCTTTTTTTTTTTTTTTTCTCTCCAAGCATACATAGCTGTCTTCATCTCACGGGAGCTGGTTGAAAAGCACCAGAAAGGCAGCTTGGTATTACTGCTTTATAGCTTTCCATGATTCCAGTAGCAGCAGGACAAAACAAGAAGTGCACTTGTCGGGTGCGTTTTTTGTTTGCATTTGTAACCGCTCGATAGGGCTGTGATTAACGAGGCCAAATAGAAGTTTAATAAATGGTAGATTCAAATAAACCTCAAACAAAAATGGCTTTCACGAGAAGGCTTTAGCTTCCGTGCAAGGTACATGTTGTCGGTTTAATGTGCTGCTGTTTGCTTTATAGCTCTCTGGGTGCTGCATGGGCCATTACTGTGTTTTACCAAGAGGCAGGAGAGGCCGGAGAGGCTGGTCTGTGTGTGTCAGTAATAGCAATAGCTGTGGTGCAGCAGCTCCTGAGGAACAGGTAGGTGGGCAGACCCTCCTGGAGCTGATTTTGTTGTTGCTGCTGTTTTTTACCTCCTGGTTTAAGGTAGGATAGTGCTGCTGGATTTGGACTCTCAGGTCTGTATCCCGGAGACCACTGTGTCCCCATGCCCGGGATCTCATTAAAGATAGGCTAAAAGCGGCAGGCCAGATACCACGGCCTTGCGGATCAGAACCATTGGCCTAGTCTATTTTTGAAGTGAATTAAACTAGAAAAGGTACTGTCACTCCAGACTAAGAAACCACCTGGGGAGTTAACCCAGAATAGTTGTTCTGCTTTGAATTCGCACCCCATCTCATTTCAGAATAACTTTTCTTACCATATATGCAAGCTGTATATGCACAGAATACAGGGCACAGTGTAAACCTGATCACCCAACGGAGGTCAGAAAATATTTTATTTTCCCTGTAGATTTCTCTGTGCTGCCTCCTGCCAATCAGCCCAACTCTGTGGCTTGCGGGTGCTTTTCAGCTTGGCCCTGTGTCTTGCTCTTTCCCCTGCAGAGATCTGCACTCCCTTTCCATCCCAGCTCTGTGCTTTGCTTTGGAAAGCCTGAGTGCCTTCCCTGACGTGGGTCCAGTCTTTGCATTGGAGCAGGAGTCTGGAGCACTCCCCTCCTCCCAGGTCCACAAAAACAGTGTGTCGGGACCTCTTGTTGGGCTGGATGGGACCTTGTCACCTGTCCCTGCTCAGTCAGTTTGAGCACTGGGCGAGAACGAGCATCAGGTGCCTCCTTGGAGCTGGGCTGATAACCTGAGCCGTGCATGGGCGGCCGGTGTAAATGATTTGCAGCGTGGACTGACTTGCTGCCTTGGCCCTGTGGCTGCTCCGAGGAGGAGTGGGGATATTTGCATGTTTGGAGCTCTGCAGAAACACTGTGCTGTTATAGTGCTCCTTCGTATTTGTCAAGCTCAAATTAAATGTATATAATTTTAACATCTCATGATTCTTTGGGGGCTGACTCATGGTTTTTGGCCTGAATGAATCATAGCTCTTGAACTCCGTTGCTAGCTTCATTATGCAGCAATTATAGGTCTGGAAATGCCACCCTACGTACACACAAACAAGCAAGCTGCAATTTCCCCCTCCTTTCCTCTCACCCTGCGTTGCCAAGAGAGCTCCCATGTGAATCTGCTCATTAGCCCTTGTCCCCACTCTGCAGGGGAGGGCTCTGCTCAGTACTCTACATCTTGACGCGTTGCCCTTGAGCTGGAAGGGGCAGGAGCAACAGGTTTGGTGTTTGGGAAGAGCAGGGAGGGATCAACCTAGGAGGGAGGGTTGGATCTGCACAGCTTTGCTCTCCTATGCCTATTGCCTTAATTTGGTCCCATCGGCTACATGTGATGTTACAGAATAGCCGTGGCAGCCTCTAATGACCTGTGTGGGGAAACATCAAGCATCACTCTGCGGTGGCTCCATGCAGCAATATTGGGTGTTGGCAACGTTACACAGGCAAAAATTCTGCTTAGTCACTTGCTAAACCCCTCAGAGGTTGAATACACAGTAAAGGTGAAAGAGTGAAGATACCCGGAGCCCTGTGGGTTATCTAGGTGCTTCACTGGCTCTGAAGTGTCTAGTTACATCCATCAGCATTTGCTGCACTTGATGGTGCTAAGCAGAAATTTGGGGGGTTGCATGGGGCTTGGTTTTTCATTACTGATGCCTTGAGTAAGAGTTCAGGTCGTGTGATATTAAGAGGGGCTTTGTGCTGGATGGGCTCTGCTTGCTGACTTGCTTAGCCCACCAAAGGCACTGCTGACAGCGGTACAAAAGGACCATCTCCACCATCTGCCCAGTCGGATTTCTGGCTTTAAGCTGCCCCTACTACCTGAATTTGACTTTTCACTGATTTTTCTGCCATCCCAGCGAAGCTGCTGCTTAGAGCTAAAGTATTTTGTTGAGGAGCTTACAGAATGGCAGGGTAGATGTTTGTGCCCAGAAGGGCCTCCCAAAAGAGTCTCCCAGTGCCCTTTGCCCTGATGAGCAGCTCTCAGCTGGAGTTTGGGCCCTTCGTTTCAGTACCTTGGGGAGAGTCTCTTGCCTGGGCAAGGCCACGTCTTGGCACATCCTGGCATGGCTCTCAGACAGCAGAGCACAGGCTACCTAAGCCTTATATTTATGGGTGGACTAGGAGAGGGGCCTTGTCTCTACTTGGCCAGTGCTGAGGAAGCCCTAGTATTTGTGATTGCAGAAGTGGCAAAGGCAGTGTAAGAGCTAGAGAGACAAGGAGGAAAAGCAATACCAGCCATTCCAGTCTTGTGTTGGTAGTCAAGTTAAGATGAAGTGTCTAAACTGTATTCTCAGACTAATAAATTGGAGATATTTGATGAAACTGAATGTAAGGGTGACTACATTGTCAGAGCGGTGAGTCAAGCTAACGTCCCATCTCTAAATGTGACCCAGAGTAGATGCAGAAAACACAGAAAGTAGGGCATGTATAGTGACGTATGGGTTGATGGCTGCGCCTAAAAATAAGGTACTTTAGAAATATAAAATCTGCCTTGCAAGCAAGGCAGCGACAGACTGCTCTGAGTGTGCGATTTAAGACTGGAGCTGGTGATGTTAGCTGCAGAAAGCCATGTTTTGTTTAAGCCTAGTGGTGTTCAACAAAGATAAGTTACTCGGAAGCTGTGCTTGGACGGACGTAGGAGGCTGTGGCACAACTGTGGGGTCAGCAGAGACTCTTTCTCAGTGAAGTCCAGCAGGCAGCTGCTGATCTGCACTTTAAGGATGTTTTGTCCCCTCCGAGTGTTATGATCACACGTTTTAGAAGGAGCACCTGAAACCATTCCTGCAGGCTCAAGGGAGAGCGGTCCGGATCGTTTCCCAGCTGTAGCAGCGCGTAGGGATGCTGATCGCTGCTGCCGTTGTTGCAAACAGCCTGGTGCTGTGTGGCTCAAAGCCTCTTCCACCAACTGCCTCTTGAAACCTTTCCCCTTGCCGGGAGCAGGAGTTCAGCCCAACGCAGTGCAGCGTGGTGTCAGCTCGGGCACACCGCTGCACCGACCCCATGGCCAGACCCTCCAGTAACAGAAGACGCTGCTTGTCGGCACACGGGAGGGAAGTCTGACCATCTGTGCTCTAGGGCTGCTACTGTCTGGTCAGCATCCGCAGGATAAAAAGGGCCCCCTTCTTACCTGCTGGTGCTTGACCTTGACCTGGAAAAGGTAGGTGGACAAGCGGATAAATTTTTCCGAGCTTCTGGTTGGTGGAGGGGACGCCAGGGAATGGAGGGGCTGCATGTATGTGGTTTCACATTGTCATTGAAGTCATTGAAGAGTTCACCAGGGCATAAGGGCAATTCCTTAGATGATAAATCCAGACGTTGAAGNAAATTTTTCAGAGCTTCTGGTTGGTGGAGGGGACACCAGGGAATGGTTTCACACTGGAATGAAGAAGTCATTGAAGAGTTCACCAGGGCATAAGGGCAATTCCTTAGATGATAAATCCAGACGTTGAAGCTGGATGGAGCAAAACTCCCTGCGCTGTTGCGTGGATAATTCATTTTTCTCAAAGTCTCACCTCTTTAATCTTCCAGCAAAGCCACAGGACACCCTGCTGACTGTCCTCCCTCTGCACACCGGTGGCAGATGGATAAAACTGTCCTGAGCAGACATATGGGCTTTGTGACAAGTTCAGGATGGGTCAGTAGGGCCCTTTTCATGTTGGCTGTTTAAATTCTTTGAGGTTTATCAAAATGCTTATAGATATATTCAGCGGTGTCTTTAAGCGTTCAAGTTGAAGACATTTTATTTATAATTACTAAATACAGTTGCTTTTTAAAAATAATAGGCCAGATGATTGGGTAGAGCAGCCTCCCTTAAATCTCTCGCAAAATCAACATTCCTCCTGTCAGAGCTGTAACAGAAGCTTCTAAATCGTTTCAGTCGTATCCAGACCAACCACAGGAGTAGCTAAAAGCTCCACATCGTCTTTCTCTAAACCTCTCTCCTTGTGGCATGCCAACTGGCATGTGTAACTGCCCGTTTATCTGGATGTTCAGAGCAAGGAAGTGGTTCTGCCCTTGATGAAATTGGTCTCGTGGGTTGGGACAAAGTCCCTGGTGCTCACGGGCTCCTTGATGTTGCCTCCTGCCGTCTCACCTCACCAAGGTGCCTCCTCTTCTCTGTGTTGATGCATCCCACTGTCCTTCCTGGGCCTTTGCAGCTGGTAGCTGAATTGCTGTGTCTAACCGTGAGGCGGCTGTTTTCTCCCAGCATCAGTGCTGGTGCAGCGGACTGCGCCGTGACCGTGCGTTCCCAGAGGTGACACCGTGCCCATATCGTCTCACAGCACGAACGCACCATGCACTGCCCCTTGCTCCCCTCTGCTGCTCTTTGTGGAGGCTCTATGGGATGCTGCTGCTGTGGCTGAAGATGCCATGAAGTTAAAACAGGAGGAGCAAGGCAGGACTCCTGGTGGTAGGAGGAGCTGGGAAATGGAAATCAAAAGGGAGCTCAGTCCCTCTGGACTGTAATTCCTGCAGGCAGTGCTGGTGTCCCCAAGCACATCTCGGAGCTGTGTAACACTAGGGTGTTTGCATAGGCACCTGGGGGAAAATGGGACCTTTGATTTAGTGCCATCTCTTTGCAGCACCCAAATTCCCTCCTAGGAGAGCGATGCTGCCCACCCTGTGCACGTTGGTAGCTGAGAGCCCGCACAACCTTGGCTGCCGCAGGTTCCCAGCCTTGGCATGGCTTGAGGTACCCTAGAAACTGTAAGTGGAAAAAACGTTCGCTTATCTGGCCTGTTTCTGTGCCAGCGGAGGGCTGCTCCCTGTATTTTTCCCATGGGCCAAAATGGCTTTAAACAATGGAAGGATTTTTGTCAGCAAGACCCGAGTACAAACGAAGGGGGCAGACGCTCAGCCCTTAAGGAAGGGTGTGGGCTTTTGTAATAGTGTCCTGAAAGTCTGCTAAAATGAATTTTGTTTTTCTGTGTCTTATTTAAAGTCTCTTTTGGAGGGAAATTATTGTTTTTCCAATTGCTGAGCTCCAAATGTGTAGCTTAAAATGTCGGGAAGAGGGATCTGTCTTTGGAACACTGCATGCATCTGCCTCTGGGCACTGCTGATTTAAAAATAAATAAATAACACTCCCCCAAATCGGAAACTTTAACCAGAAAGACAAATAAAAGCAGGTAATATCACTGCCATGGATGGGGTGGGCTGCTTTCCCTGCAGGTGTCTGCATTGCAACCCACACTCAGATATAATGTGCTGTGGAAAAATAAATGGAAAGCTGAATCGGAGACTTCTGCCCTCAATTAATTTTTGTTCCACATAATCAGAGCTGCTACATGCTTTTCCTTCAATATTTAACCGCCTGGCTCAGAAGAAGGGCCTGCACACGAGCGGGTGAGGGGAAGTCAGCTATTCAGTCCATGTTTGCACCGAAATCCAGTTCTGATCTTTCCATTTTGCCTAAGGGCAGGGATCCTGCTGCTCGTCTGATGCTAGAGATAAATTTTGATAGCAGATGCTTTGTTGGGGGGAGAGCAAGTGGGAGAAGGGAGTGGTTTGTAATGAATCCTTGCAGGAATAAAATTCCCTTGTCTTCAACGTCATCTTTTGTAGAGTCTTATGGTGCTGCCCTTGAGCTCATATGCTTGGTTTTTGTGGGCAAGTGCCCGTCACCTGGTACAGCAGGTACCAACAACAGGGCTCGGGAAGAGAATTTACTCATTGTTTGAAAGTGAAGTCCTAATGTAAGAAAAAAGGAAGTAGTGCAATTAGTGCTTGGTGTCTGCAGCTTTGCAGCTGTTCAATAGAGTCTTTCCCTTTTGCACCGAAAAGGGATGGGTTGTTTTGATGCATAGTTTAAAACTGAGCCCCAAACTTGGTTTCTGAATCAAACTGTTCAGAATCCCCACTAGGCTTTCGAGCTCGATGCTCCTCTCTGGATGCAGAGTGGCAAGCTGGTCACCACGAGCACGGTGTGTTTGCCTTGCACTGAATGCTGACCTGAAAGAAAAGACAAACTGAGATTTTTTACTTGGAAAGCAGAAGGATACCTGGCATGTGATCCTGCATTTCTGGAGAATAATTCCTACAGGTGCCTGCATGCTCATCCAAGTGTGCCTGGTTACTGATTTGGAGCTAATCTGCCTATAAAATGTCACAGCTGAAAGAATCTATTCTGACTGGAAGTGGAGGGGTGTGTGGGAATGGATCCCAAATGTCCCTCCTTGGAAACCTGACTCCCTGCAAGATGCTACTGAATGAAAATGAACTGTTGCAGCTCACTGGAGAGAGAGAACCCCCAAACTTCTAATGAACATTAAAAATATATATACAGAACTCTCAGCAAACATAGCTCAATGTAGAAAAATAGCAGTCTTGAGAGAAATGTTGAACACTGTCAAAAAAAAAAGGTCCTCTTGCCAGGACCCTGCTTTGTGGCCCGTGTGTATCTGTCTGGAAACGGCCCCTGGGTTTGTTTTGGTTGTCACTGAGGTGCCACTGGATAGAGCAGTGTGTTTACAACTGCACTCGTGTGGGGGAGGACTGCTTGGCATGGAAAGACTTTTCTAAGGAAGTAAAGAAGGTGAGTCCTGGCTGAAATAGCGATAGGAAGAACAATGAATATTGTGCCACGTTAAGTGCTTACAGGAAATATATAGTGAAAATACTAAGGGGCTTTCTTGGAGCAGATGCCAATACTGTTAAGAGTGAAACAGTTGGGAGGAGAAAAGAATGAGGCACTTGAAATTTTCTACTACCATCATCAGTTCAGAAGAGATTTTTTGACTTGCTGTTTTCACTTTTTTCCTTCTTGCTTGTATTTCATTTCCACTGCTGGGAAAGAGCTCAGAATGGAGAGAGATTATCTGCAGCTAGAGATAAAACGCCCAAACCAAAATGTGTTGGATCCTCTAGGGAACAATTTAGCTTTAAATTTTGATGTTTCCATTAAACTAGGAAAATGATTTGCACTGTTGCCCCTTCACTACCAAATCTACCTTTGCGTCAAGCAGCAATGTAGCCTCCTCTGTTGCGGACTGGTAAAGCAGTATCTTCGCTTTAAGAAGATAATTGGGGCACAGAGTAAGTTACTTACTTTGCACGCAAGAAAGCTATGGGAAAGCCAAGAATCTCTCCCAAAACTCCAAAGTTCTAATGGGATCTCTTACCCAGAGGACTTCTATACCCTTGCTTCTATGCCACATGGCACAGTGTGTGGGAGTTGTGCTCCCTAAGAGTCTTGGGTGATTTTTTTTCTTTTTTTTTTTTTTCCCTTTCCAAATAATGTGTTCTACCATTCTCACCTTCATGAGGCCCCCTTTTTTTCTGTGGTGTTGAATGAGTGCCACCTAAAAGGCTGAGCTAAGCCTGAGTTAGTGCTACCTGAAAGGCTCCAGGAGCCCTGAGTTAGGAAAGGAGCTGCTTGCTTCTAAAATGCCAGTTAAATCATGCAGCAGCAATTCTCCTAGGCTGCGTTCCACAGTGTGGCTCGCTGGGGATGCTCTAGGGCTCTGCAGTGAGATGCAAGAAGAATTTGCCCCTGAGAGCAGTAGCTGGAGCTCTCAGAGTGGTGCTGCGGGATAAGCAGGGCTCACGGCTGTCCCCTGCCCGAGCACCGCAGGGGAGCTGATCACCCCAGGATGGTTCTTGTAGCTCTTGTGGTGCTTTTGCCGCCTGAACTCAGGCAGGTGACCTTGTTTGCTTCCATTTGCCCGTTTATGGATCCCCCTGACCTCCTGAGAGGGGTTAGCTGTGCTGCTATCTTGAAAGCACTGGCTAGGTGTTTGTGGAGCCATTGCTCAATGTGTTGCCTTGAGCTGTGTGCAAGGTGTGACTGTCCCGAGACACAGTCTTGCAGGTAGCATTGCTGCTGACCCTGACATCCCAGCTGTGCTACAGTGATCTGGGGAAGAGCGGTAGTACCACCTGTCCAGCTGTGATACTAGAGAAATTTCAGTTTCACTAAACCAAAGAAAATCCTTGGTGGCTCTTGGAAACATTGCAATTTGAATCGCCTACCATGGCAACCTTTTCCTTGAAATTTGTTGGAAATCTGTAGCCTTGCAGGGTAAAACATCCCTGTTGTGAAGCCAGGATTGCTTGGAGGGGCAGGCCTGTGTCTGGGGAAGCTCGGGGTGCTCTGCACTGCTCTCCCCAGTCTGCTCCGCCATGGGATCTTCGTTGGTAGTTGATTCTCTCTCTTTGTCACTTGGAAGAGCTGATGGCTGGGTCCTCTTTTATCGGCGTGTAAGACTGTAACAGTAAGTTGTTAGGTGATAAAACTTGACATGCTGTCAGTGTTAAAGATGCTCTAATGAAACACCTGTCCAAGAGGCAGGAGGTTAGGGAAGCAATGCTGTAATCAGGAAAGCAGCGCGGGCTTCAAGCTCTGGCCTTCCTAAGGAGGGTCCTGGGTCTTGGAGTGTCCTGCGCTGATAAGGAAACTCTTGGTTCCAAGCAGGAATTGCTGTTTGCTTCTATCATTAGGAGAGCAGAGAGCTTTGATTGCCTATTTTCTTGAAGGCATCACAGACTGGTGCAGAGAACAACCTACAGGACCTTGGCGAGAGAGTGCCTGTCTTGGCAAACCTGACAGCGCTTCCATGCTTGACAGTGACACGTTTTAGGGAATGACTGAGAACTTGCTTCTCTGGGGAGAGCATTGGTGGCTCAGGAGCTGCTGCTTGGGTTCCAGGGCATCACTCGTCACTGGCACCAGCAGGCAGGGCTGGTGGCACGGTGCACAGCTTAGTCAACTTGTTCCCGCCAGTGATTTGGTACACTGTCACTTCACAGAATCAGGATCTCTTCTGGTAACGCAAGTGAGTAACTGGTGTCCCAGAATAGTTCTTTTGATCTTGGTTAGGCAAGTCCTGTATCAAGGTGCAGTAAAGTGTACAGGAAATGCAAATGTGTTTTTTTTTTTTTTTTCTCCTTAAATGCTTGTTTGCCAACATGTATATACCCTTAGTAGGCAGTGATTTTTGACACGGTTGGAGTGGACGCTCTTCTGTTGGTGCACTCTGGTGATGACACGAGTGCAGTACAATAGTGCGTGTCTCCTTCCTTTTGGCCCCTGAAATAGAGCCGATATTGTCCCCATTGTGTTCTCGTGTGGCCCACAGGATGTGCTCTGCACCTCTCGAAACAGAACTGCTGAGCTCATGGAAACTGATCTGAATCAAGCGTGAGGAGCACTGCTTTGCTTTTTCCTTAAGTAAAACAGAAACCAAACCGTGATGCCTTGCAAACCACAGACACCCACACGACCACCTTCTGTGTTGCTCTACAGGTAAACAAATGCTTGGGCCTATAACTGCTATAATTAGAGTGACCAGTTTGTGCAATGACAAGTTGATGTGCCATATTTTTTGGGAACAGCAAAGAAAACAGGTCACCTGGAAACAAGCAGCTGGAGTGATGTTGTGAAAGTCTTCATGAGACTCTGGGGGATTTGCTAGGAGGGTTATACCCCAGTGAGGGAGAAGTTCAGCTGTACCCTTCTGGGAGAGTGCTCTGATCTTTTGGACCTTTGTCTATTAGTTGATTTGCAGATATTCTGGTTCTCAGGTGGTCAAGAATGTGCTGATCTGCCTGTGAGCAGAAGGCATCTGTGTTCACGGAGCTCCTGTCCTCCATTCCCTCCCCTCTTCAGGCCGCTGGCCTCTATTCCGGAGGGATAAAACATGGACAAGCAGAGCAAACCACACTTCTGCCCCTTCCCTCATGATTCACGGTGTCCTGTGGTGCTTTCCAAGGTGCACTCCTAATTCCATGAAGAAAGCTTGTTGCTTTTCTTGGGTATACAGGGAAGCACTGAAGTACGGTTTATTTGCCTTAGTAAGCATGCAGAATTTGGCCCTTATTTCTACTTCAGGTGTATTTTGGAAAATATTTGTTCATCTTTCAGCAAACAATGGTAAAAGCGCCTGGAAAGGGAGCTGGGTGGGAGCGCTGTGTGTGGAATGCCGAGAGGCATTTCCTGCCCTTATCTCCAGCCATTTGAGGTATTGTAAATGGGGCTGCAGTGTGTGTTACGGGAACAAAGATCGCCAAAAAAGATACTTTCTAAAGAATGTTTGCAAGGGGCAGGATTCATATCATACAGAGCAGAGTTCACTAGAGCTGGTGAGGAGTTTTCCAGCAAAAATGCCTGTGTTTGAAAAATGCGTCTGTACCGAAACAAAAGCTTTCTGGAAGAGGGCTGTATTTAGGCAACTCCTGCTGGAAGAGTTTCTTGGGTCTAGGATGAATTCTGGCTCATGAAAGACAAGGGGTAGATGAGCAACCACTCATAGTCCTGTATGGGATTGTCTTTCACGCTACAGAACCACCTGCACGACACTAGTGTCATCTTTTTCCTGTTGCAGACTAATATCTTGAATTGATATTTTCCATTTTTTTTTTTTTTATGAAAAACTTTGCAAGGATTTGGGTGAAACTGAAACGCTTTGCTTGAAATGTGAAGTTCTCATAGAACAGAAACAGCATCTCGGGCGTCCCTCTTTTTTTAATTTTTTGTTCTTATCTATTCTGAAACTCTCTAAATAAGGTTTGCAGATGTCACTAACGCTAACTGCTTTCTGCTAGCCCCTTGGCTGAATAACGCAACTGCGGGCATTGCCTAGGACCTGCCTGTGCGCGTTGCCTGCCTTGTTGGTTTGTCTGCAGTTCTCAAAAAAATTATCTTGCGGAGGAAACGGCACGTCTTGCTGACAGGCTGTCCGGATATTTGTAAGTCGTGTCAAAGCCTCGTGGAAGGTCTGCAGCAGTGCTGGGGCAGGGTGGACGTGTCAGTCTTGCAGAGCGCGCCGGGATGCTGTGGGCTCCGCTGCTCGCGTGGGTGTTTCCCCAGAAGCGCTCGCCCTGCTCGCAGCGCTCTGCTTGCTGGGGAGGCCTCGTGCCGCGGCGTTTCCTGGCTTGTCGCAGTGGGGTTGAGCTTTGCTATCTAACCAGATCTCTCGCCTGTCTCTACTTCTGTTTTGCAGCTGTTTTTGCTGCAGACACTTTGCACCTTTTCACTTGCAAGACTGTTACTTTCTCTCTTTTGGGGTAGGAGAGTTGGGGAAGGAGTGACTCAATTTTTACTGTCACATGGGAGGGGGTTCAGGTGTCTGCAAATAGTTAAGCTCCCCATGCCCCCTGTCCCCATCCACTTTTTATTTTTCAAGCTGTCTGAACCATGAGATCTCTCATTTTATAAGTTTATTTGCAACTTGCCTTAATTTAATAGGCAGGGTGACCTTGCCATTTGATGTGCAGTACAGTCCTGTGTTTGGAACAGATTCCTTCAATCTGCTGGCAACATTGACGTTATTTCAGATCCATCTTTTCTCTTGATCTGCTCCCTAAATGTGGAGGAGAAATGATTACGTGCCCGTATGCATGTTTCCCAGTTGATGCTGGGTAGTGCTGTTTGTTGGGCTTTAATGTGGTGGACCCACTGGGTCCTGTGATTTAGCTGGGCTGATGGGGTCCTTGCAGTGCTGTACAGCTGGACCAGAAGGAGCTAATGAGTGGTTAAGAGTAAATCTGGAGGGAAAAGAGAAATGAACACAAACCCCAATATCCTTAAGTAGCTGAGGTAGTTTAAGTGTTAATAATGCTTCTATAAGAGCCATATCCCTTGTGGCCCTCAGCTTGGCTTGTGGTAAGAAGGTGCTGATGTGAGAAGCAGCCGAGAGCAGATGATGCTCTTGTTAGATAGAGCTCATCAGAGAGCAATAACAACCCCGTGTGGGCCTCAGCATGGGGCTGGGTAACCTCACAAGACTCCAGCTTATGATTTATTTAGCTGGAACAGCCCTGCCTGGTGTCTGTGGCACTGGGCTGATTCACTGTCCATGGCTTTCCTTTCTCCTGGCTCACACCAGGAAAGCGCGAGCCAGGTACTCTCATACCTTATCTTCTCGTACCTTATGTTCTCCTCTGCTTTCGGCTCTGTTGGTTGGACTGAAATGCCTCACTGAGGGGACTCCCAGTGAGCAGCAGTGCAGTGCAGCTCTG
Organism: Crypturellus undulatus; assembly: GCA_013389825.1. Taxonomy (NCBI): domain Eukaryota; kingdom Metazoa; phylum Chordata; class Aves; order Tinamiformes; family Tinamidae; genus Crypturellus; species Crypturellus undulatus. Next base: position 91,234 of record VWPW01016160.1, read on the forward strand.
GGTGGATGCTGAGCACCCCTGCAAGAGGAGGGCAATATTATGTGGGAAGGGGCCAGCTGACGGGTAGGATATATGTCTCAGTACATGAATCTCTCCTAAGCCATCATGATGATGATCTCAGATATACAGATCTCTATTTGATAGCTCACAAGGGTTTTCTCTGTCCATAAAGTGAGAGCTCTACCTTGAACTGTAGCTGTGAATAAACTGTGTGCTATGACTTAATCAAGAGGGTTTCACATGAAGGAGTGGGTGTTTGGAGCAGATGAGAGGTGGAATTACAAAGGCCAGTGAGAAGAACAAAGCAATTAAAATACAATCAAATGATCTTTCTTTTGAGATGGTAGGTGTTGCCTGTTGAGTTTTCCAGTGGGCTGATCGTTGCTGCTTCTCTGCATGGGAGGGTAAGACTTGGTCCCTCACACTTTGATTGTCGTTGCAGGGTTCCACCATCTTCTCACCAGACGCTGCCATGGACTGTTCGCAGCTTGGCCCCAAGATGCTGGTATAGCACCGGGCAGCTGCAAACCAGAGGGCCTCCTGCAGGACATCGTTTCTAGCTGGGGTGTCCTTCATCTCCCCTCTCTCGGCTGAAGTCATGGACGCCCATGTGGATCTCCTGACAGAGCTTCAGCTGCTGGATAAGGTGCCCACCTTGGAGAGGCTGCGGGCAGCCCAGAAACGGAGGGCTCAGCAGCTGAAGAAGTGGGCACAGTATGAGAAGGAGATGCAGCACAAGAAGCGGAAGCATGAGAAGAAGAGAAGCGCTGTTAACCGAAAGAAAGTATCTTTTGAAGCCAGTGTTGCTCTGCTGGAGGCTTCTCTGAGGAATGACTTGGAGGAAGGTAGGGTTCTTGCATCTGGCAGTTGTTTGGTTCTTCATGATGTCTGTGTAGCTCTTTGGTGGTGCAGAGGCATCTCTGCTGACAACCGTATGGGCTGGATCACCTATAACGTGGTATCGATCCCTAAAGGGTTGCCATCTCCAACACAGCCATGGGGCTGCGTGTTTAAGGCCCTCGCACCAGCACCCCAAAAGTGGATGCACAAATGGCAGGGGAGCAGGGCAGAAATTATGACCAGTGTTTGGGCAAAGGGAGACTTCCTCTTTTTTCATTTTCGCACTTTCCACTTGCATAAGACATGAAACATTTCTTCCCCTTCTGGGTGTGCTTATTTTAATGGTATTCTAGAAGTCTGTCACAGAGACTTACACATCAGAGTAAATCCCTGCAGCTTCCCATCTCAGAGGATGAAGTTACAGATGCTTGAATATATGAGTTTTTTTTCCCATGGAAAATACTGAAAATCATTGCTTTGCTTAATGTTCTCCATAGAAAAGAAAACCCTAAATTGTTTGGAAAATGGTTTAATTGCACCATTTCCACGTGGATCAAAGTGCTTTGCCTTTGCTTAAGAAACTAAATGGTAAAAGAGGGTCAAAAAGTCAGTCCCCACTAGTCTCAGCAAAACCCTGGGGAAAACCAGCAGGCCCTGGGGAGCCGGGACTTGGGTAATGACTTGGAAATAGCTGCGCTGAGCTCTGGTGCCAGGGCTCCCAGCGGCACTTCTGACAGACCTGCAGGGCTTCTCAGCCTGTAGAAAGGACCCTTGAAATTGGCCTTTGTTAGTCTTCCAAATGAGATAATTGGGGTTTTTCCCTTACAACAGCCACTGGAATTCACCTTGTGATTTTTATGAATGAAATCCAGGAAGAAAAACTCTGGTTTTATGAGCAGTCATCTCTGAATATTGCTGAGCAGCTCAGGTCTGTGGGCAGCTCTGAGCTGCCCTCCCTAAGACGATAAAGCAAATCCACAGTAGAGCTGAGAGGAGAACTTGGGTTGCCTCTTTGCCCAGTCTGCTGCTATAAGCACTGAGTGACCATGTGCTTTCCTGTTCCTGAGGATATCTACAAGTGATGAAAATTGACATGCCTTCCCTCTTCTTAAATGTTTTGGGTTTTAACAGCAAACTTGCCAGGTTACCACTAACCCAGTCACCATGCACTACTACTCTAACATCCCTGTCAAGATAGTTTCCTGGCTGGGTTAAATCTGCTAAGACAGATGCTCCCAGGGAGGTAACAACATCCCTCATTTCTTAGGGCAGACCTGGAGCAGCCTTTGGGGTTGCTGTTCTGGCAGGCAGCAAAATCAGTGTGATCAGCCCCATCCCTTGGGATGGCACAAGGAACTGATGAGGTTCCCTGGCCCCTGCTTAGAGTGCTGGGTGGGAGGGAAGACCTCTTGACTTGTAGGGAATCTCCCTGAGTTGCCTGTCTCTAAGAAGGGTTATTATACACCGTAACTTGTCCTCAGCTCCCATCAGGTCATGTTTTCCCTCTGTATGGAAATGGAGTGCTCCTGTGGTGGCCCGTTCCTGTTGAGGTGGTGCGTTATGAGCAGCTGTGCTACGTTTTGACAATCCATGCTTTTATGCCTGTGCTTTTACATGCATTGATAGCCTCGCTGTGGGAGAGCACAACTGTGATAATGCCGTTGGGACCGAGCCTTTATTTGTATTTTCTTTGCTTTAAAGCTTTAACAGTTACTTCCAGCTCTTTGCTCTACTGAACTTATGTTTCTCGCTCTTTAACTGTTCTAGGCTTCTTGGAAAGCCCTAGCAGTGAAACCAGCTAGAGCCGTGCTGTGAAATTCTATCTGTTAGAAGTGGCTGAGATGACAGATTGACTTGCATCGCCTGTGTCTGTGCTGACAGATACCTGGCTTGGGGCAGGCAGCTTTGGGGTAAGGTTTAAAGCAGGCCCACCTTGAGGTGACACATCAGAAAGCCGGGGCGGGTGATGAATATTCATCATATGCCTCTGCATACAGTGTGGGCACTTCTGCTCGATGCCCACGCACGGGGATGCGATAGGGCCAGCTCTTCTGCTGGAGGCTGCGCTTCCCAGTCCTGCTTTTTTCACTTGCTGACCTTGGATCTGTTTAGGGTGGTCAGCCTGGAAAGCAGGAAACTTTCTTGCTGTCTGTCCCATGGAAAGTACTTTAATGGGAGTGATGTGCCAGTGAAATAGGTGTTTGCAAGCACTGCACTGTGGTGGCAGTTGTGCACCCCGCGAGTGCAGTTGAAGCGGGTTGGGTGCGGGTAGCAGTGTGGCAGCCTCGGCGATGCTGTGGGCAAGCCCCGCACCGCGTGCCAGCATCAACACCGCACTGGTCGGGGGTGAGAGGTGAGCCTGGAGCTCCAGCTCGTCTCTTCCGCTCTTGTATGAGGCCTGTGGCTGCAGATTTCTCTTGGTGCGGTATCCATGTTGCCTCTGGCTGAGCCCACATAGCAGGTTTTAGGTTTTCATTATCAGTTCCTCTTCCTGATGCAGTATCAGCTAAACCAGACGTGATAAGGGCGCTCCACTGCTCGGTGGAAAAACAGCCGTGCTCTGTGCAGTCCCCAGCTAGTGGTGAGGGCAGGGGGAGGACTGCAGAGGGGACTGGATCCTCAGTGCAACAGTTGCTTCCCCTGGATAGCTGAATTGTTCAGATGCTGCAAATATTTAGACTTCATGAGTTTGTGCTCACTTAAATTTAAGTCCTAAAAATAGTGTGTGGCCAGGTTCTGGCGCTGCTCTGTCCCTCTGTGCTGTCAGGCTGGGATAAGGGGAAGGAGGGTCAGATCAAACCAAGATGTCAGATCAGTAAAATGACTTGCCAAATGCCCTAGGCCAAAATAAGCAAACGTGTGGCCTTTTAGCGGTCCCAGGTGCTTATTTTAGCTGATGAGTCATCTTTTGTTTCATTGTGGGAAGTGGGAAGGGCGGAGAAATAAAAACGATTAAAAAATTGAGAAGTTGGTGTGCAGAAAGTTGAAGAGCTGGAGGTGCAGTTAGCGCTGGTTATCTCCAGGTTACCTCCGAGCAGTTATTTAATTTCTATTTGCTTTTTTTTTTTTTTTTGACTTTGTCATTCCCCAAGTGAGATGGAGAAGATGACGGTGGGCACTGTGGAATGGAATTAAGGAAGAAAAAGCGAAGCTGTTTATTGAGATGGCCTTCTGGCAGGAGGATGTGCTGTGCCATGACTTGGCCTCCCAATATTCCACACTGTCCTTTGGGGAAGCATCCAGGCTGCCCAAGGGCCTGGGCTTGTTGGGTTTAGGCTGTTCCTCCCTTCCCCCAGCATCTTTCACAGGTATCACTGAAATAGCAGCACTTGTTTTGCTCCACTCTCAAAATCAAATGTCTGCACAGAGGTATTTATTTGGAAGTTTGGAGATGCTGAAAGACAGAGCAGGTGAGAGAAGAAGCCGTTGTGGAGCTGCTGGCTTTGGGCAGCCACTGCCACTATGGGGATGTCTTTAGGCCCGGCCCTGCTGTGCAAGGCATGGGCCACGGCGAGCAGCCAGCTCTGAAGCCACCAGCAAGGCCGTGGATGGCAGGTCAGCATGAGGTGATCAGTGGCTCTAGTGACGGCGACTTCGGAGGGGAACTAGTCAGTGAAGGGTCCTGCAGGCTCTGCATGGAGAGATGCCGCGTCGTGAGAGGAGAGAGTTCACACAGGGCATGAACGCTTTGGGAAAGGGGACTTCTTTGCAGAAGTCCAGATCTCCCCCAGAATCCCGGGGTGCCTGGACACCTCACAGGGTTCCTGGGCAAGGTGTGACAGAGGGGATGTGTTGGGGCAGTGGCACCGCAGGAACTCCCTGCTCCCGCCTGCTCCTCACTCGCCTCTTCTGCCACAGAGCTGTCAAAAAAGGCTGGGTTTGAAAACACCAACTGCTATTAAAGCTGCCTCGGCTGGTTTCTGACAGCAGCAGGCTGGGGGAGCGAGCTGCAGACACGTTCCTGGCAGATGTGAACCGACAGGGACGCTCGTGAGAGACAGCTGGTGGGCGGCTCGGGCCGAGGGCAGCGAGTGCCCCGGTTGCAGCGCCCTCCTGGACTGCTGCCTCGGGAAGCTGCTTGGGTACGTGGCGAAGGACAGCCCGCCAGCCAGAGCTTGACAGGCGGGAGGGCTCTGATTGCCCCAGGGAAAAGGCTGGGCTCTGCGGTTGTTGGCTGCGCTCGCCGCTGCCACAGAAGCATGTTCGCCCCCTGGTCGTGGTCTGACCTGGGTGCAGGGGAGCGACAACGTGGAGTGAGATGGAGGAGGCAGACGATGGGGAGACTTGGGGATGAGGCTCCTCAGGCACATGTGGTGGCTGGAGTGTGAGATGAGGGATGCAGTTGTAGGAGGAAAGAGAAAGAAAATAAATATTGACAGCTCCGTCCTCGTTGTGAGGTGTCTTGGCTGTGTGATGAGGGTGGCTGGATGCGCAGGACAAGGAAGCCTGTAAGGAGCAATGCAGCAGAAGAGGGGGCAGAGTGCCCCTCGACGCCTGAGCTATTCCAACCCGCAACTCTGCAAAAAACAGCTGTGTCCCTAAGGGGTGTTCAGGTGGCTGGTCACGGTGTCCCAGCTGTGCTCTGCATCCGACTCCGCGGTGGATTTGCTGAAGCTTTTCCCTCTTAGCAGGAAAATTTGACTGTGGTACAAGACAGAAAACTGTTAATAGCTGCACAGTTGTGGGGTTAGTAAGGAAAAGATGAGAGCAGGGCTACGAAAGGGAGGATAGTCTGTGCCAACAGCAGCTTCTGAAGCCTTCCTAGCGAAAGGCAGTGTCATGGCCGGGCCATTTTAACGGCTGCAGAGGGGAACTGTGATACTTTGCAAGCTGCTTAGCTAACTGCCAAGAAATGGAAGGGTTGGGACTGCAGGGCAGTCCTGCGTGCGCCGGGTGTGGAGGGCAGCAGGGCCTGCGCTCGCAGCCTGGGAAAGGTGAGCCGCGGCGGCAGGGCTGTCGGATCCAGCTCTTTCTACATCACTGAACTCCCATAAAAGCAGCCCTGTAGAGCCGGGTGAGAAGCTGACATTCTGCAAATTGAAAAAAGAAGTCCCCCAGGTGGGTAGAACAACTCCCTGTAAAGACATGTGGCATTTGCTGCTTGGAGCTGTGCTTCGCTCCCCTGGCCTCTTTGTGCAGTTTTTCCACTCGAATGACAAAAATTGGAGATGTTCGAGTTAGTTACAGGGCAAGCTGAGTTCCTTTCAGTAAACCAACTGAGAAATAAAGCCCCCTAAGGATAAATTCACCTTCTATGATGCTGAAAGTGCCCTGGTTTCTCCAGTTCTCAAATGAGAACAATGTTCCCAGAGGCCACCTCTGCCTTCCCCAGCCGAGGCTCCTAGCGAGTGTCGCCACATGGTCTTCTTGCCTCTTCAGTTTCCACCTTCTGGTGTTTTATTCTGTAAGTAAAACTTTCTCAGAGTCAGAAAGTTATGTAAGGTAGTGCTCCTGGAGACTTTTGAGCATGCAAGCCCTACTGGCTTGTGTGAGCCAGCAGGCAAACAAAAGCTCACATGTGTTCATTTGAAACCTCTTGACGGTGAGCGCTTACACCGATCCCATCGGAGCTGGCATCCTTCCAGCAAAGCAGCTCCGGCTCATAGAAGAGCTGACAATAGCTTTGGTTGCGCTCGTTCCCTCAACCCTTCCACTGCTTTTCCCTAATCCCATCCAGGGGAAGCTGAGACAAGATTTAACCTTGTGGAGATTTGCCTGGGGAGGGTGCAAGTGTTGCAGTGCGTATATAAGTACATCCCCCGTGTCGCCTTCATGTCCCCCTTGAATCTCCCCATGAGCAGGGGGCACAACTCCCTTCCCTGCCTCTGCTCTTTGCACCGTTGGAGAATAAATCCAACCTCGTCCTTTGCAAAGGCACTTTAAAAGAGGCCCTAATTAGTGTCTATAAATTGCTTTCGGTAACCTTTCCAAGCTGATGTGATGTGTTCCCTTGTTACTCAAAACCTTTTATGAGGTGCCTTAATTTTCCAGCCACGTTATTAGTCTTCTGAAGCTTTTTACATGGTGTTCCTGTACGCTGTCCAACTCCGTGAGCAAGTGTGTTCATCTGTCTGAGAAGGTTTTTCTCCTGCATTTTGTGGCCTTGAAAGGGCCCTCAAACAAATCCATGTTGTCCGCAGCAGCTTGAGTGAATATCTGTGTATTTGGGGAATGACTCAAGTCATAAAGGAAAGGTTTCTCTTCAATACTCAGCATGAGTTTCACGCTCCATAGGTGTGGGAATGAAATCCGTTCTCTTCAAGAACCTGCGAGTGGGAGCTCTTGGCAATGATGAATTTTGTTAATTTTGTTAATGGTATCTGAGATGTATCCCTGAAACATTCACATATTTGGCTACATTAAGTTTGGCTTTTTTCATTTTCATTTTTTTCCTCCACGCAGTCTGCATCTGATACCAACGTGGGTAGCTAACATATGGCAAATAACTAAATGGCATCTGGGAACACAGGCAATATTGAATATACAACTTGCTCTCTTGTCTAACAAGTGTATGTGTGTGTGTGTGTATATATATATATATATATATATATTTGCTTCCTAGAATTTTAAACAACAGAGAAAATAATTTCTATTTCCAGAAAAGCTTGAAAGAATCTTGGTTGTGTGTTCTGCTGGTGCCAGCTGCTCTGTTCCCAGAGCAGGAGTGCTGTGCTTTGAGGACATGAATTGAGAAGTGGATGCGCTCTGTAATTACAGAGCAAAAATTCGTTATCTTTTGAGTTGCAAAGTTCACAGTAAGGCTCTTAGCACAAGCAGTCTTTCTTCTGCTCCCAGTGCTTTGCTTTCCTTGACTAAAACAAGAACTGAAAATGTACCCTTGAATGTGCTCTGTCCTTGTGAAGAAAGAGTGGTATCGGGATCCTAGCTAGATATTTTTAATCACAATTAAAAAACCCTTAATTTCCTCAGGCCCTGCTGCCCATGCGTGGTCCCTGGCCCTGTCTTTCCTTTGGAACTTGGTGTGTGCATGGACACAGATCACATAATGGAAATAGATTCCAGTTTTGTACAAACTTCTACACTTTCCACTACCACTTAACACAGGATTCAACTGACTTGTGCCTCTTGATAAGGAAGGTCTCTATGGATTTGTGGTGTTTTAAATTAAAGGGGGATTGATCCATGGCTGTTGGCAATCCCAACAGCTCCTCACTGAAAGTAGTTGAAATAACTTAATCTGCTTCAAAATATTAGCTACGTTGTGTTTCAGAGCGTCTCTTCTCGCTTGCACATAGGAATTTGGCTGTCTACGCACAGGTCTAACTCATAAAACATGCTAAAACGTTGTGTTTTCTGGCAGTGAATTGCTTTTAGTCTCCCTTAGCTGCAGTTCCTGCATATCAGGGACGTTGCTGCAAGCAGGATTGCTTAGAGATGTGTTGAAAATCGGCATGACCAAGGTATGATGTTCCCTGGTGCTTGGCCGGTGCAGCCCCTGTGTAACCACTGCCAGCAGAGCCTTCCGAGCGATGTGCAGTTCAAAGTGGCGCCAATGAGAGGTTGCCATCGCTAGAGGTAACGTCTGTGGTGCTGCCCTGTGGCCCCTGCACACCCAAGAGATGCAGGAGTCTCCGCAGTTCCTCTGAGTTATTGGTATCATTAGTGGACGCTTATTATTGCAGCTGAAGGTAGAGAATATTCCCATTCCGAAGGAAATCCAGGCATTATGGATGAAGGCTGAAACTCTTACGACCCTGCCTGGAAGGGGCAGCAGGTAGGATCTGTAAGGTCACCATCTGCTCTGCGAACGCTGCCCAGCCAAGTCGCAGCGGGGAGAGCCAGGCCCCAGCGCCACCTTCGCTGGAGATGCCTGGTTTTGTCATCTGAAGGCAGATTAGTGACGAGACCTTAGTTCAGCTAGGTGCTGGGGGAATGTTTGCGTGCACATCAAGGTGCTAAATCCCTCACGTTCAGCCTAGCAGTCCTCTCTCCCAGCTGGTCTGCTTCTAATGATGCCGACACAGCCTGTGGCTGGTGCTTATTTTACTGCTACCTACAGCCACCAAATGGACAACGACCTCCAAATCTGAACCTGGCAGCCAGTGACTTCCTGGGTTGTTTTCCCTTGTGATTTCCCAGGTCAGGGGTGAATGTTGTCTTGCCACATAGGTGACACACACCGAGGCCCTGCAGTAAGGTGCTGGTTGCTGAGGGTGATCATGCCAAGCACAGCAGCGAGTGCTGACCGCCCACTTGGCAGGATGGCACAGTGGAAAGCTGATACTCCAGCACGGCCATGCTCCAGGGGCTGTGACACGGCCTTTCTTGCACTCAGTGTGTTTCTTGCCTGCCTGGCTGCCATCCAGGTGTGTGATGTTCCCCGCGCTCAGATAACTATATGTTTTGTCCCCCTCCAATAAAGAGAAACATTAGAACATGAATAACAGCTCAGTGAGGGACCTCTGGTCTCTTCTGCATAACGAGCAGCAGCAGCAGCCTAGGATGGAGCCTCAGCTCTACCCTCTGCGCGGGCGGTGAGCTCCGAGGGCCGGACCTCGGTGCAGAGCCGTGTTGTGACACCTGATCCAGGTCTCGGCACGGCTGTACGGCGCTAACTGGAGCTCACCGGGCTGCATTCCCGGGTGCGCGCAGGGGCAGCACAAATGCAGCTTCTCCTTGTGAGTTACTGTGCGTGGTGTTGCTTCCTGGAGGTGGAGCCGCCCCGGCAGGGCTTTGCGTGCGTTACCTTGGCGTGCTGGAAAGCTCTGCGCTGGAGCACAGAGCCCGCGCAGGAGAAACTTGGCTCTGGCCAAGCACGGCTCCTGGCTCTGCTTGCTGCCTGTTCTGGTCAAGGAGAGCTTTGAAAGTGGTTTAAATCTTTTCTTTTTCTTTTTTCCTTTATTTTTTTTTCCTCACAGATTTAAATTCCTCTCTTTCTGGATTCAGGCCAGCAGCGCTCAGCTGGTATAGATTTCTTCCCCGTAGAATCATGGAAAATAGAGGTTGAAAGGGCCTCAAGAGGTCATGTAATCCACCTCCTGCCTCAAGGCAGGATCAACTGTATCTAAAATGCTTGCTAATTAAGTTGGAGTTAGGTATCTTAGTGTATTTATAGGCATCTCCACAGCGTAAGAGCACATATACCTGCCTAAGCGGCCTTGGTTCTGGTTCCTTTCTTTGCATTTTTTCCGCTTGCTTATATTTATGCTCCTTATTTTGCTTTGCATCCTGTCCTTAACGCCTGTTGGTTGTGAGTTTTCCTACTTCCGCGAGGAAGGCTCTAATTCTTTCTTTAATAGCAGTTGCTATGGCAGCCGGTTCAGGCAGTGCCTTCTAACCTAGTGCAGAGCTGCTTTTACATACACTTTCGCTGCTCGCTTTTTCCTCTGGAGCCTGGCCAGGTCCTTGGGAAACCTTATCGCTGGTTGCAAATGTCTTGGTTTAAGCAAACAAACAAACATTCCCCCTCCCCCTGATTTTGGCACAACCGTTAAAAATGTCCTAAGTGTTGCTTACCATCCAACCCATCACCCAAAGGATGCTAAATAGGCCAGGAAGCAAATTCTGTTTAATACTGTCTGCAGATGCCTTTGTAATCAAGTGCCAAGATGCAATCAAGCACCCGGTGCTCCCTTTAATTTGGGGAATGAGAGCCCATGTGCAGTTCCTCGCAAGCAGATGCAATTTCCACTGAGGTCTGTGCAATTTGCAACTGCTTATTGCTGAATTTGGCCGCCAGAGTCCTTGGATGGCTTGAAGTGGACTGGCTTTAAATGCTACTCATATCAGAAACCGGCTCTTATGTCTCTTGTACTTAACATACATTTTATAACATTGCAGCATCTGTTAGCTGCACACTGCTAGTATGTTACATCTACTTCTGTCAGGAAAAGTGCATGTTTTGAGTGGGTGGAGGAATTCTGGTTCCTTCAGATTCTTTCCATTCTGATCTGATTCAAAATAGCCAAAGTTGGAGACCAGGTGCTGGTATAAGCTCAGTCCCAGTTGAAATGCGAGGCTTGCATGTAAAGTGAAACAAGGCGGCTTGACATATGCAAAGCAAGTCAAGTTATCCTCATCTGAAGCACCTTTTATGTCAAAAATGTCTAGTTTAATAAAAGCAAAATGATAAAGGGATAAATCATCTGGAAAACCGTGGCAGCCCTCATGCTCTTGGAGGGAGAAGAATTGAGCCTGTAGTAAAGGACAACCATTTCATTCACTCAAGAATGTGGATAGAGTATTGTCCATGTCTATGTTGGATACCAAAGATAGATCTGAGTCTCGTGTATTGTCGTGGGGTACGATCCAAACTGGAGTACCTGGATGAGCCCACTGGAGAGGCTGGTGACTCTACAGAGCCAGGTTCCTAACTGTCTAATTCAGTCCTAGGTTAGACAGCACGTGCAGCTCCCTTGAAGAGCACGGTTTAACCTACTTAGAAGTGCGGACTCTTTCTGTGACTTAAGAACTTTTCAGACCTGGTTTATTTATTTATTTTTAATTTCCAATCCTGTCAATTTGTCTTTAATTAGCAAGCTGTCAGGCCAGAGCAGGACTCCTTGGGAACTAAATGGGACCATTCTTTTAATTAATTTTTTTTTTTTGTCAAGGAATAACCCTGAAAATAACCCTCCTTAGGAAGTGACAGAGCTCCACTGAAGAAGGAAAGTTCCAGCAGATCTTTAGATGTGGACAAATCTCCTAACTGACAAACAGCAATCACAGTATTTTTTTTGTTTGTTTATTTTCCTGAATTTGATGTCATCAAATTACCAGTGCAAGAGCTGAATGTGAAGCTCAAGTGTAGGCTTAAACCAGTCACATTCCAGTCTCTGGGGTGTATGCTGTACCAAAAATGCAATGTGCCTAGGTTGGTAGGTGATAGTGGGTTACGGAGGGACACTCGCAGTCCATCTTATTTTTGTTACAATGATTTCACAACTTCATAAATTAAAGGGAAACTGAAAGGGATTCCCTCCCCATTTGGGTAGTAGATTTATTCTTCAACAAGGAACAAGCTGCTGCTGTGCCCAGTGACCCAAATTGTTCTCATCTGCGATGATTTTTCATCACTCTTCAGAGCCAGGAAACTGTCATTTTAGTACTGGTCAGTGTGAGTCTGCAGCATGGAATCAATATTTGGATCATCACTGCATCATGTCACTCAGTGGTCTAAGATTTCCCCTGTGTTTAATAACTGAAAATATTTGCAGTGTTGATCCCTTCAGTTATTCTAAGTGGAGCAAGAGAACAGGAAATATTTCTTGTTTCACTTGCATTCAAAGATGTGTTTTCTAGCTGAAGGATGATATTTGTTGACTAATTTCCTAGTGTGGAGTGAGATTGACAGCTTGAATTGCCACTAGAGGTGGAAGGATGTGTGCTGGGAGCAGTGCAGTGCGAGAGAGGAGAAGGCATGGTGGCCATCTGCCTTTGCTTGATCCTGGCATTGAGTCCCTTGGTTTCCAAAACTTCCAGTTGCCACTCTGGTCTCGCTGGACGGGCTTCCAGTATGAGCCAGTCAACTGCAGCTAAGTGGGGGCTCCTGCTGCGCCTCTCCGAGCAAGGTCAGCACGGCGGGCTCCCAGCATCTCCTCCTTCCCTTTCCCCAGGAAGCGGCAATGCCTTTTCCAGCCTCTCAACAGGAAGAAACAAGGGATCCTGTTTACTTTCCCGTTAAGCTGCTCTCGTATAGTTAAAACTCCACTTTGCTGAGTGCTGTTCATTGCTGTTGCCCCTCGTTAGCTTTGGTGGGGGAAGAGCTCCATGAGGGCAAGCCCTGAAAGGCCATGGTGGAGCCCCAGAGGGCCGTTCCCGGCCCGGGGAGCCTGTGTTGCCGCTGTAGAGGAGCAGGGAGATGAGGTAACGGTTGTTACATGAGGACAACAGGGTCCCGTGGCCAGCGTGGAGAGGGAAAGATGTTTGTTTCTTCATGCTGTAGTGGGCAACGCTGGTCTTGTGGCTTGTCCTTGCCCAGCCTTGGACTGAGAAGGCCAGAGGTCTCCCACAAGCTGACATGTGCGATTTTAATATTAAACAAAATGGAAAGGGCCTAGAATGATCCAGGTTCTTCTCTAATAGCATTCTGTTCAATGTCGTCTCCTTGGGAGCGGTAGGATAGTGTCTGGAGCACTGAGCTTGTTGAGGAGACTTGGGGCAGCCTGCAAGCCTTCCGCTGTGCTTGTTTGCTCCTGCTGAAATGAGGGCCCTTGCTCAGGCTGGACTTCTCTATCTTTTCTAGGAAACCTGAATTTTCTGCGGTGTTGTTACACTGGAAAGCAGCAGTTGCAGCAGTGGCATGCGGGGATGCGGCTGGAGCGAGGGCGACCAGCACCAGATGGCTGCGTGTTAATCACCAGGGCTGCCACCGCAGGTGGCATGGGGTGTTCAGGTGGCCTGGGGAGCCTGACCTGGGGAGCGGGAGCCTTGGCATCCAACAGAGCTACCGAGCGGCTGCCCAGGACTAAAATTAGCCCCGTATAAGCGGTGCTGGCGGCTGCAGTAGCTCATCGTGCCCGCTGAGAGGATTGGCTGGAGGGGGTAATCGCTGCCAGGTGGACCCGGCTGGACGCCCGTGCCAGGGCAGCAAGGCTGCATGTTGTCCCTGTGGGGCCTTTGTGCCCACGTTTGAGCTTTGCTGAGGGAAGCACCCTGGGACAGGGCTCTGGCTGAACTGAGCACCAGCTTGGGAGAGCATTGGGGACAGGGTGGTGGGGACAGCGGCAGCACCAGCGCGAGGCCTGGGAGTGACCGTCCCATCCCTGCCATGCTCAGTATCCAAGACATGAGCTGCTCAGGACGGGGGAAGGATGATGCTGACGGGCGCTGAGCACCACCCAGTCTATTTTCATTTAAATGTTCGTGCCTTCTTTTATGGCCTATTTCCTGGGGAAGCTATTTAATGGGAAAGTAAGCTGAGGGGAGTTAGAAAGGTTAAAAAGGGTCTGCTCTTAACTTATAAATCTGAGCCAGATCCATTGATACTGGCTTTGTGCGACCCTGGTAAGGGAAGCAACCATAAATGTCATTTTATAGCTGGTCTGGTCGTGTGGTGCCAGATGAGGCTGGATCAATCTCTCTCCTTCCTAATCCATGTAGTTGTTCTCTTTTGACCCCCTTCTCCATAAGAAGAAACGTGAAATGATTTAACCTTGTTCTCATGTGTTTTCTCCATTTGATGGCTCTTGCCACGAGGCCATCTCAGCTCTGCTTTAATTGCTGTGGTGTTGTCTGGCGCTGAAGTAGGCGGAACTTTGGTGTACAATTTTGTAAATCTCAGTGAATATTTTTTTCCCTGGGAATTTTTGCCAGATGTTTTGTTTCGTTTATGAATAGGTTAGTTTCATGTTGGCAAATGTGCTGGATTTTAGGCGGACAATTGCTGCTCGCTGGCCAAAGGAAAACACTAATTATCCATCGTGTTTTGTTGATCCTCTGCTAGGCTGCTTTGCTGCAGAAAGCATTGTTTTCCTGTATTGCAAATGTCTTCAGGAAATCTGATATTTGCGTGTTCTGTTGCCTCTGTGAGGGTGATATATTAGGGCATAGAAAAGAGAGAGGGAAGCAGCCCTGGATGCGAATCTGGGATCCCTGGCATTCAAGTCACCTGGTTTTGCAGACCACAAAATCTTTAGCTGTGCTGCTATAAAGTTATTGCATGTGTGCGTTGTTGGGCCTTGTGCTGGTCACTTCTGCTTGCAAATGCTGCCTGTGCCCATCGCCCAGGCTGGTTTTCCAGGCGCAGCAGGGGGTTGGGAGTGTGCTAGCTTGTCCGTTTGATCTCTGTCCGTGGGCTTAGGAAAACGAGGCTTGAGTTACTGTGAGACCAGCTAAGAATAGCTGAGGGAAACGCGAAGGTCCCTGCCTGGCTCGGGCTCTGCCGGCTGCTTCCGCTGGCTCAGAGAGCCTCAGCGAGGCGCCGCTTCCTGCAAAATCCCTTTGCTTTGGAAAAGTGGCAGGGATGCTCTTTAAGGAAATCAGGCTGTTAATGAGCTATTCATTGCTGCGGGGGTGTGCGATGACTCCAAAGTATCGCGTGGCGCTCACGTCCTCTTTGATATGTGACTTTGATATGAGTGGGCTTTGAGCGGCTGACGAGCGGGAGGAGGCGAGAGGGCCTTGCAGTGAGGTTTACGTAGCCATTTCCCAACTCCAGGCTGGGTTCATTTTTGTATAGTGATAAGTTGAATGTGGGTCAGCAATTTTTTGTCAAACTGCTTCCCTAGTGGAAGGAAGGCAAGTGTTTGTCGGTGAGGGAAGATGCATTACCCTGTGCGACATGAACGCACGGCGACTCATCCAGAAACATGGCCCAGTAGGACTGATCAGTGGATCAGGGCAGCCCTGCTTGCTAGCCCATTGAGGAAAGTCTTCAACGACAAATTTCTCTCTATTTCCAGCAGGAATATTGGAAAGCATAGGGCAAAATAGCAAAGACAGTATTAGGAAGGGGTTACCAGCCAAAAAGCTGGGGGATTTTTGTAATACAAGAGTTTAGCTGAAGAAGCTCCTTGGCTAAAAAATCCTGGGGTGGATGGAAAAGGGACTAAATGTCTATAAAACATCCCCAAGCAGCCGGCAAAGTGAGGACTTCCTTATAAAAGCCCCTGCTCTCCACAATTCCTTGGAGAACTTTTTGTTCCTCTCTGTTTGCGGTGGTGATAACCTTGCACCAGCTGTGGCCGAATACACTCAACACTTGTCTCTTCCCTCATAGGCGTTTTATTTACTGGAAATCCCTAGTGTGTATGTTCTCCTTTTTAATCCCTTTGTTGCCGTTGCACTTTAGAGGTGCAAAACACCTGAAGCCAAATTTCTGTCTTGTGTTTGTCTAGAGAAGGACCTCCCTTGAGAAACAGCCTCACCGGAGAGCAGGCTGCAGCAGTGAAGAAGTTAATTTTATCCCTCCAGAAAACTCTCCGTTCTTCATTCCAAGCCTGGTTGTCATCTTGCTCCTTTTAGCCCCTGCAGTTGTTCTGTCCCCGGAGCACCGTATGTGGCTGTTGGATCAGGAGGGCTCGATGTGTATTTGAAAGTTGCCACTCGCTTCAGCGCTCCAGTGCGCCCTGACTTGGTAGCAGAGGTAGTGCCAGAGACTGCTTTTCCTTCTTAGATCTCTTCTCCCAAACCAAGCAGTGATATATGAAGACCCAACAACATTAGGTACTTGGTCCCCTAGCGATAATGGCAACTGCCTGGGAGGCTGCATAGGTTTCGCTTGTGCTTTCAGGGCCTTTGCTGGCCCTCCATTTCTTTGCAGAGCTGCCATGGGTGTGCGGTGGAGGAATGGCAGTGCCCCCACTCGGCGCCTGGGATCGAGCCGTGGCCTCTGGACAGTCACTTGCAAGTCAAGGCCAGCGAGGCCTGTTGATGCGCTCGCGTCTTGAGAACTGAGAGATGGAATTCGGTTCGAGGTTTGTAGGTCAGGACTGCATGCAGCTCTACTGGTTCAGCTTCTCATGTGAGATCCAGCCCTTGTTGGATATTTCTGGTTGTCTTGGGCCCTTTCCACAGGAATTATTCTTTACGATGAGATGTATAGAAGGAGAGTAGATTGCTTTGCACTAATGGAGGTGATGGTTGAGGCTTGGCATGGGATTTGCCTCCCTCTTCGAGTAATGTGCAGAATTCCTGAATCGCTCATTGCAAACAGCTGCTTGGAAAGCAAGAACTCCTTTTAGGCTGTTCCACTGTGTTTTTCCAGACAAAATTGGGGCCAAAACCACTTGAGGACGGCTTTGTAACTGGGGACAACACAACAACAGGGATCAGATCTCCAGCAGCTTCCGAAACAGGGACGTGTGTCCCAGGACGAGGCCCACTGAGCGTGTGGGCGTCCGTGCTCATTTGAAGGACAGGGCTGGTGGGAGAAGAGGATTATGCACCTGGCTTAATGAATTGGAGGGGGAGTTCAACCTCCGCGCTTCCGCTGCGAGCGCTAACAGGGCGCGCGGTGTCTCGGGAAGGAGCACACTGCCACGGCTGTTCCCACACTGCTTCCCCCGGGATGAAAGGGCCCTTTGGCTCCCTGCTAGCACAGCCTGCTCCCATTCAGGAAGGGCTCGGTCTCGGGAAGGACGCTGAATAAGATGCTATAGACCTTTGAATAAGATGCTCTAGACTTCTGCCGCTGCTTGTTAAATAGAAAAAAAAAAGCAAATTCTTTGAGCAGAAGCTTCCGCCAAAATCACTTTGTTACATCCAGTGCTGGAAATACTGAATTTTATTTGGTTTCAATGGCAGAAAAATGTCGGGGCTGTTGGAGCTTGCACGAGCTGTTGGATGAGATGTGAATCTTCGCGGTACTGAGCTCTTGCCTCTTAACTGGGCCGGACTCCTGGTCCCCCTGCAGTGGCCGTGGGATCCCCCTCTGTGGCTGCAATCATTGCTGTGAGCAGTGCAGCCGCTTAAGCAGTAATTACTTTAATGAACTTACACTAAGGTGGGTTTAGCTGCTAAAGCATCTTCTTGTTGCTATAAATTTTTAAGTTGAAATATTACGGTGGCATCACTGGGAGGTGACTCAAGGCAGAGGCCTGGGTTCCCTTTCGTCTTGAGTAATGTGATCCTCCCGTGCTTTCCCCTCACCATGACGGTCAGTGTTGCAGGGGAGCCTAAGGGATGCCCTTAGGTGTAAGGGGTGCAGAGGACACGGTGATTGACCCCTCAGATGATGGTGGAAAGGTGTCACCTTTCTCCTGTTGTCACAGCTAAAGACACCCAGCTGTGGCCCTAGGCATTAGGGATTTGGTAACATAAATATATCATGAGAAAGGGCCCTGTCAGCAGGAATCTGCTGGTGCTGGATGAACCTTCTTAGAAGCAAACAGGACAGAATAAGATGGTCTGTTAGCAGTACTGGTTTTAATGCAGAAATCAGAGGAATTTTCTCCACAATGGTGAGGAGAATAGTCCTGCTGCAGCTAATGGCAAAACTTAATGGGAATTTTAATGACTGCTAATCATTTTGCAAACCGTTGCTTTTTGGCAAATATGCTATACTTCAGTGAACTGGCACTTCCCTGTGCTGTTGTAACCTCCACATGCCCAGGGATGCTGCTTTGATGCAGCATTTTGACAAGACACTATAAACATGGAACAACCACCTGTGTAAGAGCTTAGCAGTTTAAACTACGCTTGTTTAGTCCTGTAATGTCACTGTGTAAAAAAAACAAAGGAAAAAACAACTGTAGTGCTGAGACTAAAGGGCTCGTCTGCGGAGTGGGTGAAACCTGCTGTGCTGAGTTTCAGACTGAAGTGATCTGCTGAGAAGCCCTCAGCTGTCACCCTTCCACTCTCCATTAGATACTCACTAATGAGCCCAGAGACACCCAGATGGGCCCCGAGGCCCGTTAGAGCTGTGCTGTAAGTGCTGGGAGACCCAAGCTGAAATCCCCAGCCTGAAGGGTGCTGATGGGTTTTGACCCGAGACGTTCCCCCTCCGCTGAGGGCGCATCCTTCCTGCTCCACTTCCCTGCAGTTGGGGCAAGGGAGTTTTATTTCTCTGCTTGACTCTGATCTGGAGGTTTTGCTGAATTGTCATGTGTCGCAGATGAAAGGTTTGGGTTGACTGAAATGAAAACGAATGAGCTATTTGGGAAAATGGAAAGGGCTCCTAGCGCTATGTGCAGTTTCCTTGCTGCATCAAAGTGAAGGGAGCTCCACAGAGGAGCGCTGACAGCGAAACCTGCCTGGCTCTGTGCTCCTGTGCGGGACAGGGCTTTGCGGTGTGAGGATGCAGCAGGGATGGGTGAGGGCAAGAGGCTGAACCTTATTTTTGGGTGGATACGGAAAAATCTAAATGACATGGAAAGCTCCAGGGCTGTCTGCTGGTGGGCTAACCTCATCGTAGGCGTGAAGCTGTGCTCTGTCACCCTGGCATGGCACGCTCATCTGCTCCCTGCTACGTGTGTGGGCAGCAGAATTTGCATCAAGCTTGTGACAGAAGATATATCAGAGAGTGGTCAGCTTTGTACAGTGTGGCTAGTGTAGCAAATATTTAAAAAAGGGGGGTCTGTACACAGTGCTGAGTGGCTGAAACTATATCATTGCCCGTCCAATCGTTCAACCTAATTTGAAAGTCTTCTGTCCTTGTGCAGTCTTGGAGGTGTCACAAAGAGGGGACTTGAAACCTTCTATGGAAAATAAGGAATAAATATATGTCTGTTTATGATAATAGGGCTTTTTTTTGTTGAATACTCCAGATAACTGGGCTCACCTTTGGCCTGCAACCCCAGCAGCCTGCAGTGAGTGTAAGCTGGGGTCTGCAGCAGGCAGGTGTCCTGTGCGTTGAAGGTCTCAGACCTCAGCATCTCAGCTGACAGGACGCTGATGTCCCACGTAACAGCTGTCACACAAACTTTTTCATATACCTTCTTTCAGTTCTCTCATATATCATGAGAGTGTGTTTCATCTCGCTTCAGGTCTTGCTGTCTCGCTCCTCACTCTGCTCTGGGATGCAGGAAGCTGCCTCCATGGAGGGCTGTGTGACGCACTGCTCCTGCACGAGCCATAGTGGCTCCTCTGACCGTAGCATGTTGGTTACCTACGACTGGGAGAGAAGTCTCTGTGGTTTCTAATATCCTACTCACTTTTTTCCCCCTGGTCTCCAGCAGCAATGTTCTGATATTACCCGTTGCTAGGGGCTTGTCCCCTGCATGGACAACTTGCCCTTGGCTTTGTGTCATGGCACGGTTGTTGGCTGCTGGTGACAGCTGCCTGCAGCCCCGTGCGGCTCTGCGATGTAAGGCAGAAGCTACAGGGCAAGCACTGAACATCACAGGAATTCTTCTGGATTGCAGGCATTGGGCCTGGGAAGCAAATTAAATGCACTTTTGTTATTAATGCAAAATAAGTTCTTGCCTTGTGTGATATCTCTACGTGAGAGGCATTCAAATGAGGATTGAAAGAAAGCTGTTTGGCAGGTCTGGAGGAGAAGTTTTTTATCTGCTTTTCCTGGAAATCATGAACTTTGGGGATATGGGCTTGCAAGGGGAGAGGGGAAGAAATTAAAAAAATAAAAAATAAAATGAAGGCTGTCGTGGCTATCTGCCTGCTGAAGATCAGGGAAGGTCGTTTATGAAACGTAGGCTTGGCTACCAGTCCTGCTTCATTCCGCACCTTGGTTGCGGCACTATTCCTGATTGTTAATTAAATGAAGTTGGCCTTCCTGCCTCGAGCCCTCCAGGTGACCTTGCCTCCCTCCCTCCTTGTCTCTGTTATCCCCATTCCCTGCCCGATTCCCCAGCGCAGTTTGCACAGGGCCCTGGCCGCCGTTGCCGTTGCGAGGTGGAGACCTTCCCAAGGGAGCAACACGGGCCAAGAGCCGCTATCGAGCGACAGGTCCGTTCTTTCCTTTAGAAAATATCCCTGTACACAATTACCTAATGCTGCCGCGTGAGAGGTTCACTGGGCGGTCTGTTTGCCTTGGAAGCCGCTAGCGGCAAGGCTTCAGCCCGAAGCCATAGAGCTGATGAGCGGGCAGAGGGCAGGGGAGTTCGCAGGGACTCAAGGGCCTGGGCGCTGCCATAGCTGTGCCAGGGCCCATCCTGTGACCTTGGCAAGGGATCGGAGCCTCCGAAGTCTTGGTCCGGCTCAGCGGAGGTGTCACACCAGTGACACGAGGCAAGCACTGATGGCAGAGCCCCACAGAGGGGCTGTAGCGTGTTCTGCTCATGGCACTGGCTCGCATCGCTGGAGGACACAGTGGTGAAATCCAGACCTCCCGGTTGCTTAACATGTGTTGCTGAGTAACTCTGTGTCACGGTGGCTCCTAAGCTTGCAGGAAAGTGTTTCTTTTATTTCCGCCCCCCAATGCAGGGTTTGCTTTTTGAAAGGAAACCACAATCTCTTCACAAAACAGGAGGGGGAGGAAGGGGA
>VWPW01016165.1:0-32775 GCA_013389825.1 Crypturellus undulatus
AGATCTTTAGATCTTGACATACTTGGTGCTGTGGGGAAGTTCAGATCGAGGTGTTATAAGCTTGTGATGAGATACGGAAAACCTATGAAGGGGATGTTCTTTTTGTTATATTCATTGTAAAAAATGTCAAAATGTCAAAACTTAAGTTTCAGCATATTTAGCATTGAGTCCTGATTTATGTGTGTGTGTGTGTTTGTTCCTTTTTGGAATTCCTGGAAGGACAGTTAAATGAAATCACTTGGGATATCTGAGAAACTTTGAAGACAAGAATAGTCACCACAGTATAATTAGGTGACATTTTATCTAAGTGACATGAATTAATTATTATATATGGAATAAAGCTCCTGCTTGACTCAGTACATCAATTGATCAATTGACTTCACAAACAAAGAAACCCACAGGGTATTAAAATTATACTGTGTTCTGTTATATACAGGCAGAAATGCATATGTGTGTGTATGTGTGTCCAAAGGACAGCTGTAGTTATTGACAGACTAGCCTATCTCCGAGGGAAAAAAGTCAGGAAAAGCAAATAGAAGCCTTGGTAGCTCAGTGAGCGAGCTGCTAACCTTTTGGATGAACTTCTTCTCTCCCACATTATTGTATTTTGTTACACTGCTGTGTTTTTTCGAAAGCTGTTTTCCTATGCTCTCATTTACCCAGCAAAATTTATTTCAGTTCTGCAGCTGGATTTATGAAGGTTTTCAAATGTGTGAGACCCATAGCATAAATGATGCTTCATTAATGTAGCAATAAAGATTAACACAAAAATATTGTTAACACGGCTGTCCAAGTTAATGATTTTGGAAGCTTTACTGACTGGGAGCTAAGTGCTGGGAGTTGAGCACTGCGCTTTCTCACACTTCTTTGTGCACATCAGCCCCTAGGAATAGACTCTCGCAGCGTTTATTTTCACCTTCAACATGGTGAGTAACTAACTGAAGTGCTGAGTTCTGCAGGTCCTTCTGTGATAGCAGGAGCTAATGAAGCTGTTCTATTTTAAAGAGCTGCTTAATCTATGTTAATACAGCGAAGATTATTATGGAAGCAATAATAATCATAGAGAAATTGATAATGACTAGAAATCAATGTCTAGCTTGTTAATTATAAAGCTTTTACTATAAAAAGAAATCATTTAGCAACTGCAATTAACCAGTTAGGAAGAATTTTTATTAGAAACTCCATTTAATAGGACTTGTGGTTTTAATGTAGTGGCTAAACCATTGCTATTTTTGCTCTAAACCCCGTCTGTATTTTGACAGTTGGGATCCAAGGCCAGATACAAATTCTGTATTCTTGAGTAAGAGAACTTTTGAGTAAGAGAATTTTGTTTTTATGTACAGTTATTTGCCAAGACATGTGGGTTGTTACCACCTTCTCTGTTCAGCAAGGGTAGAGCTCGCAGAAGACATGAGTGGTTTCCTTCCCAAGGAGTTTGGATCTAATGCCACTGACAACCAAAGAGAAAGGAGTATCCACAGCAGCCAGGTTCCCCAAACTCCCTATAATAATTCACAAAATCACAGACTGCTTGAGGTTGGAAGGGGCCTCTAGAGATCATCTAGTCCAACCCCCCTGCTCAAGCAGGGACACCTAGAGCATGTGGCACAGGGTCACATCCAGGTAGGTTTGGAAGACCTCCAAAGCAAGAGACTCAATTCAAATAAAGTAAAATCAGGCTGAGCCTCAGGTCTAGTTTGTGTAGTTAAATGAGTCTCTGACTCCCTCTCTCCATTTTTTTTGTCAAAGAAAGAATAGACAATTGCTATTCTGCAGTGCTGAAAAAGGTCTGCATGCCCCACAGCTGATCTTGTTTCTTCAGCTGCACTATTTGGTTTAGAAAAAGGTGTTATTTACCTTAAGTTTTTCCTTACTCACATTCTTAGAACAACAGAACAGTGATAACACCTATTGGTTTTTGAAACGGTTTTGACTGTTTCTGCTACAAACACAGAGAGGTGATCATATTTACTTAATTTCTCTAATCATACATATTGTTTTCATCACATAAAAGTTCCTTTTCCAAAGTTCTCTGAGTTTATTTGTATTGTTTACCCTGTAAAATTTCGGGTTTGACATGAAGTTTGCATAAAATAAGATGAAACATAGAACCATTGATTTGTTTTGGCTCTTGAGGTTTAATAAAATCTCCAGGCCAACAAAACCAAATGGGTAAGAACCTTCTTGGGCTGAAAGCTTCTAAATGGGTGACATGGAAATTGCAACTACTTGCTATAACACAGCTTTCATCACTTTGAATTACTGCTGTGCTTTCTCCTCCAACCTTGCGTCTCTGGTTAGATCAGATCCAAGCTTGCCTGAAGTTTTGGGTTCTTCCAGAATAATCTGTGAGAACTTGATGGAGATACCTTTGAAGTGACTGTAGTCATCAGGACTTGAGATCCAAGACTTTGAATTTCAGCCTCCTGCAAACAATATTGCTCCTGAATACAGGCTGAATATATCATACTGTAAGCACTGCTGAATTGGGTGCTATATGTGATAGATAGCATATCCACAAAACATCCAGACACTATTATAGCTGGTAATGTTTTAGAATATGTAGTCTTCATCTGAACTACATATTCATCTGACTGCCTTCCAGGGTGCCCATAAAGGATGCTACTGCTTTGCAACTGCAATATCTTGATGGGTACAAACTGTCTGCCTTCCCCCTGAAGCTGTTCTTGCAACAGTATTACTTCTATAACCCAAATTTAAAGATACAATTCTACTTTACACCTTTGAGTTGATTAGTTCATCTTGGAAATGTACTGAATTTTGTAGCCTTGGTCCTTATATAAGTTCAAGTTTTGGAAGTATCCTGGAAGTATCCCTTACACTAAGCCAGGAAGTACTGGACTTACATTATTTCTCTCCGGGGCTTTCTGCTTAGTACTGTAAGAGTTGTATTGCGGCACTGAAAAATAAAGACAACCTGCAACGCGGGGCAAAGCTAAATTTATAAAAACCTTGTACACTTTATCTAGGATTTCCAGGTGCTTTATGACTCATCGGGATCCTTGTAAGGAATTGGTGTAAGTGTCAAAACTTAGTCTTCTGATAATGAAATGGATGAGAGAATCTATGAGATTCCTGCAGAAAAAGAAATTGCAATATGTGTGTAGGAGTCTGATTAAGAAAGCTAATACTGAAGGGGTTCTTGCTTATCTACTGAAGTTATGAGAAATGTTTGTGATGAAACAAGAAGCTACATGAAACATGCCTGAGTTTTCATTTTCATATATAACTTGAAATTCACATCAGGTCTCACAAAAGGTTTGTGAACCTCTCAAGGAATATGATCTAGGGCTTTATTTTATTACTGGCACTTTTTAAAGAAAAGAACATCTGGAAAAAAAAGATGATGATTGAATAAGGAAGGCATTTGTTTAAGTGCAACAATTATTATCTCATGCAGAAAGAGAGACAAATAAATATCTGTTCTTCTGGACTCTCCTCTTTTGGTGTCTTTTTTTCTCTTAAAAAAAAAAAAAACGGTTGTTTATGTTACTACCAAGATTTTCTTTGAATAATGCCATACCATTAATATATTCATTTTTCAATTATTTTGTTCAAGCATATTTCTAAGTATAAATATTCGTGCCTGTCTGAATCTGATACTGTAGAATAAGTAGCCGAATTAAATCTTTCAGGCAACACCAACAATGTGTGGATTTATGTATCTGTTCAATGAAAAGACATTCAGCTTTCAGAGAATGGAAATCTGACAGACTCTTATTTTCTCCAAAACATTTTAAAGTATTGAGCCGACAGCCTTAGTAAACCTAGTCTTAGTAAGTCTAGCAACCCTAAATGGAATCTTAGTTTGATGTTAGATCGGAACACAGAACCAAATGTCATGATGGTGAAATCGGTGGTGTTACTCTTAATTTACAGTGCTCTGAGAGAATAAAGTGTCTTCCTTTCCCTCTCTTGCACATAGGTGTTGCTCCAGAGAAAGAATTTGGCTAGCCTGGTCCTTCTGGTGAATTTGAGTCTATAATGCTTTATGTAAAATGTGTGATGGTGGGCTTGTTGCTATGTTTGCCATCAACAAAAGATATTGATTTAATTCTGCATGAGTCTATCAGCGAAAAATGGCAGAAAAAATATTAAAAATTGCTTCAAATCAGAAGACTCAGGAGCTTATCCGAGTAGATCTTGAAAAATTAATAAATAATTTGTGTCAGTGTTGAGGAAGGATGTTGCTATGAAACATGGAGGCAAAAGCAAAATGGCCACTGGAAAGAGGGCCTGAAAGATAAATATATAAAACTAGTAGTATCAAGTGTAGTGTAGTATCAAGTTAGAGGGACTAGGTAGTCATTGTCCCCAAATTCTAGAGAAAATTGTATGTGACAGAGCAAGTCCAGAGGAGAGAAGTTTTAATAAATTCTTTGAACCAGCAGTGGAACCATCTGAGTAAGAAACAGCAAATTTATACTGTGAAAGGATTATGAAGGGATAATGCCAGCATTATTAGCTTTGAAGATTTTCCCCAGTTTTGGCCAGCCTACAAATCTGTTTTGGATGAGGATGGGAGCCATCAGAGAAGAGAAGGCTGTAAAGGGGGAACTAAGGGGACCATCCTTTAACAAGAGATGCTGTCTCCTCTTCGGGGAATAGGAATCTGAAGAAGCTGTGGTTTCAGGCATCAAGATATGATGAGGCTTTGCAAACTAGGTAGTTTTGAGAATTGCTTTTTGTTCTTATGTAAGTTTATTCCTATTATATATGTTATTACAAGAAATCACTTAAAATCAATCTCTTAGATTTAGGAAGACTTTTTAGATTTAGAAAGACTTTTTTTTTATTATTCTATATAGCTACTAAAGCCAGAAAGAAGAACCACAGGTGCTCACACTCTTTCAGTCATTCAGAGGTTACAGTAATCCCCAGAGCATGGTAGCCCAAGCCCTGGTCTGGAAGTAGGAGAGCTCTGAGAGCTGGTGCCAAGAGATGAGCTCAGAGAGAGGAAGGGAAGCAGCAGGTTTTCCAATTAGTTTTCTAAGATATTTATGCTGATCTAATCCTCTCTCTGGGTATCCCTATTCTGATGTCGCAGTCTCCAGCTGGAATCTTACCTACTCATACAACTCCTAGACAAGACCCATCTGTGAAATGAGTATCCACTTCCATCCCTCACCGAGATATTGTAAATATTAAATGCATTACAGGCTGTAAGGCACTCAAGTACTGTAATGGAGTCCTAGCCATTCAATACACTACTGAGGAATAGAAATGGGTGCTTGTATAAATCATAGCCCTGGCACATGTTGACGTGTCAAACTCTTGTGATACAATCAGCTGAGTTTGGATCAAGCCTTAGTCACCAGTGGTCCAGTTTGTGCTAGCTCATTTCATGAGACTTCTTTGAGCTTTGAATTTTTGTCCAGAATTTGGGGTAGGAGGGAGGTTGTGGAGCAGGGAGGAGAAGGCAGAAACAAGGTTGGAATGGGCTTCCCCTTGTATCTGATACATTTATTTTAATGCTTAGAAAGGGTAATAGAGGGAGTGAAAAAGTCCCTTTTAGACTGGCAGATGAACTACAAGAAGCTGTAGAAAACTAGAAGAAACCAACAAAACAGAGGGATATTCTGAGAACAAAAGTAAATCATAGTGACTGATGGGATTTCCAGTCCTTTGGTTGCTTTTGTGAAAAGTTACTCCAGTAAATCAAGCAACTTAAGTTTGGAAGAGATGCCACAGACCACAGAGATAACAATGTGTATCCCTGGGGGCATGGATGAATGGACCACTAACAGATCCAAAAGATAATGAGTGCTACCTTTCAATTAGTAACAACACTGAAAGAAAGGGGAGAGATTTCTTCTTCTTTTATAAAGTGAGACAACAGTCCAGGACCTTAAAAATTGAGAGACTAGACAAAGAAACAATAAAGAAAGTTAGAAGGAGAAAGAAACTGGTATACATTTTTATTAGAACTATATAAATACAATACTACTAGATGGACTAAAAGCCTAAATGTCTAACTAATTATCAGACTTCTTTCTTGGTTAAATTAACCTTCCATGTTGGTCTGTTCTTGGTCAGAGGAGCAGATATACTTCAACAGAATAATTTGGGTATGTAAATGGTATGCCATGATTAAAAGTCTTAACTTTGACCTTTAATTTTCAAAGCCTGATGTGGCCCTTGAGGAAGAGGAGTGCACGGTAATGACCTCAAGTAGAGACCAAAACCTGTGAGAAAAGAATTGGAGACAAATGGGAGGACACTATGTGATGCACAGTATATAGTATATAGTAACACAGTGTTGCATTCACCATTAATTCAGCTTACCATTCTCTGCCATCACTTCATAGGACTCTGTGGATTTAGTACCTTTCCCTCAGCTAAAGGGAAACCACACCTTATTGGTGTGGTTAAGGACGTGCTGGTGGGATTTATTCTCTAGTATCTAAAAACGTTGAGCAAGAGCTATGGAGAAAAGAAATATCGTTGAGATATTTGGACCACAGGAGCATACAGATTATCTGCCCCTTGCCCCACTCAGTGTTCCCAGAGGAGCAAGAGATGCAGGAGGAGTAGCTCACCCCCAAGAGGAGGCCTAAACCTATCCAGTCTCCCAGTCCTTCCTTCAAGTCTCGTTTTCTTCAGCTGTCTATTCCTATTTAGGAATAGACTTTTCCTATTCTCATGCAATTCTGATCTGTGTAAATAATGTTTCTGCCTCTGCTTTGCTGCTTTTTGCATTGTTTCTATGAGAACGGTGAGCGCCGTGTGGGGAGCTCGCTTCCTGCTGGGGGAGCCCAATGCGAGGGCTCAAGAGCTCCTACTTGTACAGCTACTTGTAAAGCGTTTGCAAGAGAGCAGGAAGCGCTGCACTGAGGGCAGCGCGCACTGCTTGGGGCAGTGGCAGGTTTGGGGGGCTCTCCCCATTCCTTTGCAGCCGCATTGTATAGCGCAGCAGTGGGAATTTTATACCGTATGGAGGTTTATAGCCCTAAGGTTTTTCCTATCTGGGAAGCCAGGCTGGCAAGGTTCAAGTTTGGATAAGGGCTGTGTGGAGGCTGCCCCTGTGGAGAGGCCTCCTCTGGCCCCTCTGCAGACATGTGAATCTGTGTTTTTAAGCAGTTTATGCATCAGCTTTCATTTCAATTTATTGTAAAAAGATTTCAATAAGTTCAATGGTAAGAATGCATTTAATACAAGCTCTGGAGTCAAAAGTGATCTTTTTCTATACCTGTTGTACTAGCTCTGATAGCAAATAAGAAAGGTGCTTGTGGCTGCGTTTATATNCCTAGCTCTGATAGCAAATAAGAAACAGTTCAGAAAGGTGCTTGTGGCTGCGTTTATATGCGTTCCTGTGATTGCACATTATTGTGGGCACTAAAAATAGAAGTATTAGCACAGACGATGGCCTTCGCCTCTGCAGATTTGATGATGCAGTAGTGTCAAACTTGCTTCATCAGCTGCATTTCTGAGCATGCTGAAAATTAACTTTTGTCCTGCTAAAACATACTCTGCAACTCTAAATTAGAAGAAGAAACAAATGAATGAGGTGAAACATTAGCTCAGGAGTTTGGAGAATCACCGGCCACGGTTTGTTCTTTTAAAACCAATATTTTCCTTTTGTCAGCAGCAAAGAAAAGCTTTGTCCTCAGAGCAGAGCCAAAGATGGCAGCTTTTATTCAAACTGAGCACTGCAAGTTCTCAAAGCTGAATTTATCCACAGTCAGGGGGAGGTGGAAGCCCCTTTGCTTTCCCCTTCAGAGTTCTCCAATAGCTATGAGGAAAAAATATATATAAATTATTTTTCCTCTCATTAAAATTTCCTTGCTTTTTTTGCAACAGCCTGTTGATAGGTTGGTAGATGCATATAGTAGCAGTAAGGAAAAAAAACAACTTTCCTGTTAGCTGACATTTAAATCAGGTACTTAGTCCTCTAAGCCATGTCCTATTCTCTCCCCTTTTTACACTTCTACCACCAGTCGGAGAAGGGTTTCATTCATATTATTTATTGGCAACTTTTCCTGGGTAATATCATGGTGTCCCCTAAATTGCATCCAGACTTATGACTTATTGGGGGGACTGCTATGTGGCTAAGCCAGCAGTGCTTAAGGCAGCACTGACCAGTTAATCTCAGCTCTAACTTGTTTGCAAGCTCGTGCAGTGTTCCAAGCCCACTCGTAAGCCACCTCCACAGAAGTCACCAACCATCTGTTGAGGAAAGCTTAACTCAGAATCCATGAGGGAAATATTCCGGTAGCTTTTCTCAAGGGAGTGATAAAGGTGTACTTTCTATAAGCTCCTGCATGATACTAAAGGAGAGCCCGGCTCCTCCTGAAGCCTGTGCTGAGGTTCCTCATAGTGGAACCCGTAATCTGGACAGGGTTTGCATTGCCACTGAACCTCCAAACCAGCAAGTTCTTCTGGATTTTCGTTTTCCTCACAGCTCTGCTTCCGTCAGTGCTTCGGCTGTTGTTCAGCTTGGTCGCATGGATGTCGGTGGCGGCTCTGCAGAATGCAGTTCGGTGCGAGAGCAGAATCAGCCGTCGGCACTAGTAGTTCCTTTAACTGATGTAGGTTTCCAGTATATTTAGGATTCACCATAAGTTTACTATATGAAGCACTAGTGGGTATTTTCATGCGTGAAAAGTGTGAGGCAAGATACTCGGATGCCTCATTTTGTGTCACAGAGTAATTGAAAATGTCACCGAGATGAAGGCAAAATTAAACAATAAGTACTGATAGATAATGTGGGAAGTCAGACCATCTCGGGTAGACACATTTTTTTAAAGATATACTTTTTTTCCAGTTAATCTGCCCAGGAGATAGGAATATGCCTCATATTTATTAGATTCTTTTTTCTTTAATTTTTTTTCTGTTCCAATGTTTTTGTTTCTCTCAGGAGACCTAAGCTGTAATTTGCCTTATATATAGACAAATGTATATGCAGCAGAGAGAAAGAGAGTGTGTTCAAATATGGCCAATATTAAGTGCCTGTCTAAACAGGAGGAAGAAAACCTTATCAGTTTTACCAGTGACATCTCCTCTTTCAAAATGAAAAATACAGATAAGAGTTTGCAATGCAGCCTACGGGCACTGTGCGTGCAACCCTTGAAAGGCAATTCCTCCTGTAAGCTGGTGGGGGAGTTCTGTCAGCTATAGATCTATATTGCTTTTTTGGAGGTTTTAAAGTAAGTCATATGAGGTGTTATTGTGTGCCTGGATTGGACCACATTACGTAGTACTCTTGTTTGCTTGCTTACTTGCTTGTGCAATCTTATTCTGAGCTATATAAACTTTATTTTTTTTTTCTTTTTTGGGGTGGATTTTGAACACTAGAGACCTAAAAGGCAAGGACAAAAGCACTGAAACAATATAGGGATATTGAAGAGTTTTTCTTTGAATTGAATTGTATTTTGCTCCATTTAAGACACAAACCATTTATATTCATATTAATTTGGAAATATAACGACATCTTAATCTTCCCTTTCTTTAGACCTCAAAATTGTCTAACAGAAGTCAGTGAATTGCTAAAAACACTGAAAGACTAAATATTAGAAGGATAAATATGCAAAAGATATTTGTCAAAATATTTACATTAGTGTTCTCAGAAGCTCACAGCCCCCTTGAACCTCACCAGGAATACAAGTTGTATAACTAGCATATTCCAACCTCCAAATGTCTTTCATGTCAATATGAGAGATACCATCAAGTGTTCTGAAAGCACCAACCTATTTATAAAGATACCATCAAAAAAACTGCCTGATGCAGCTGACTTATGAATCAATTATCTGGACTTCACCAGTGATATATCGCTTCTGAATTTTAGAGCCATATGTTTAGAGCAACACAGTACACAGATAGGCCGTTCACCATCCCAACAGGGTTCTTACCTTCATCTAGAGGCTTGACAAAAAAAAAAAAAAAAAGGAGAAAAATGCCCTAACTGTAAGACCCGTTCGCCAGAAGCAGCTTCTTAAGGGGAGGGAAAAAAAATGTTTGTCAATATCAACTTATTTACAACTGGAAGTAGGAGGAAAAGATTGATCAGGAGTGTGTGTGAGATCGGTGCTGACAGCAGACACTAAATTTAATTTATTTGAAAACTCATCAACGTGGTGAGTGAGATGTGTATTAAAAACACGTATTTCTCAGGTGTTTGAATCACTTACCAGGGAGACAGTCTTTCCAGCACAGAAGTTGAGCTATTGTGGGAAAGCACAAACAGTGCTGTGCTGGAGCGTGCAATTCTGTGGACATTAAGGTGCAAGGGAGAGTTTCACAACGGCAACTAAACTGCTGCATTGTAGCTCATTTTGGTTCAGGCAGCCACATTGCCTTGTCCCTAACTGCTCCCTGCGATTCTGGATGCTGTGGGGGATCTCGCCTGTCCTACATTAGTGTGCTTACACCCTGAGATCTGCTGCTGCTTTGCTACGGCGGTGTATCAAAGGCAGATGAAGGGAATTTGTTAAGCATTCCCTTTCGCCAGTTGCTACCTCTGGCACTGCCCTTGCAGCAAGAGGCTCCCAGCTCCAGCCACGCAGGCAGATACGCCTGGTCCTGAGCAGCCTGCAAAACCACGGGCCGGGCAGCTGGGCATGGGTTGCTAAAGCAACTTATCCAAGGTCATTCTCTCTCTGCTTCAGTTTAATTTGTTTACTTCTCTGAGGAGATTACAGCGCTGAGCTGTTGAATTAAGCATTAACGTTTTCCGAGTTCTCATGGGAAGTCTAAGTTGTTACACACCGGCAACTAGAAGTGACAAAGCTGGCACATCATAGCAGCCCACAGGAATCCGCTCGTGTGGCTTTCTGCAATGCTGCTCTCTGCACTGCAGTTAATCAGTCAGGAAAAAAGTCCTGCCAGGGTAGGTGACACTACTGGTGTTCCTAGCGGGCTTGAAGAACACCTCAGAAGAGGAGAGGAGGATTGTGCAAGTGGTTTACAAATGACCTTCCAAAAATATGATACGTTTTAGATTGAAATCTCATACATGACGTTAAGCTATGTTTTCCGTATGTTACTGGAGAGAGGTGTTTGGCACTTTGGAAAAATCAAGTTTCCTGAAAGGTGTAGCAAGCTCCATACCTACCTTCTGTTCTTCCTCTCCCCTGTGTGAGGAAAGAAAGAAAGGAAGGAAGGAAGGAAGGAAGGAAGAAAGGAAGGAAGGAAGGAAGGAAGGAAGGAAGGAAGGAAGGAAGGAAGGAAGGGAGAAAGAGAAAGAAAGTCAGTCAAGCTTGGAAGTTATATCACCAGTTTTCTAAGATTTGAGTTACTGAGTAGCTTTACTTGGTGACTGTGTCCTTTTATGACAGTTATCTGTATTTGGGATGGAGGAGAAAATCTGCGTGGTAACAAGCTACAAATCTAAATTTCTCTTGCAGTATATCACATCACTGCAAATTATAAGATGAATATAGGCTCACACTTGTAAATAATTTGAGGCAATTAACATTGGTTATGGATCAGAATGTGTGACTTGGAAAAAGTGCTGTTTTTTCTCCTTCACTAAGTGATGCCAGTGCCCTAAAAGCCACATTCAACATAGGTGATGATACTGTCCCTGACTACCCCCACCCTCATACTAAACAGTAAGAGATAAGGTGATCTTATATATAACCAAATCACTTTTTCTGTTTCAATGATATAAATTCCTACAATTAACTTTAAGGGTAACCTCTCCAAAGAAAATCAAAACAGAAAGGAAGAATGTAAATATTCTCATCTAGTGATCTTATTGACAGAGGAAATTTATCCTTTACACTGAAGTAAAATTCTCTTCTCTGAACGGAGATGGTCCATCACAAGATGTGTGGAAATTGTGACCGTAAGTAATCTTCAAAGTAGGCTTTATCCGGTCCCTAGGTCATGTCTTCGGCATTTTTAGAGGGGTTAAATGCTAAAATTTATAAATTGCTTGTGACATCCGGGAGCCATAAGCGTATGCTTGTTGTATGGGACAGACTGGGTGCTTTCCTTACACAAGATACTTCTGTATCCAAGACCCATTAAAAGTCAGCAGGAAGCTGTAAGGACTTACAAAACACCTCTGAATTCTGGCTATTTAAGCATTAATGGATTTAAGGAATTAAATAGCATCAAGCATAGCAAATATTGACCTCTCCTCAGAAAATATTTACCATCTCATTTATTGTTGTATGTCTCCAGCACTTGGATGATATGTTGACATTAGCAGCTATGATTTGCAAGGTGCACTAATGTTCTAAATTGACAAACTCAGCTATTTACTTAAAGGCCCCTTGGATTGATTTCAGGATGCTATGTTCACTGAAATGCTTCTGCTCCATGTTAAAATGTCACTTTGGTTTTAGGTATTTGTAGTTTTATGGCATAATTTTGAGCCTCATTTATTTTATATTAACAACTTGCCAATTTTGTGAGTAATAACGTGGCAAGCTTTCATATACATAAGGCATGTTTTAACCTGAACATTTCCAAGCCTTGTTTAAAGATGTGTTGGCAGCAGCGTATAAATTTTACAAACTGGGAAACTGAGGTATATATCTGGAAGGGATTCACTCTAATATCTTTTCAGAGCAGCTAATCCCTTTTCATAAAAGATTTAGGGTCTTAGTCGCTTTATGAGTGAGGTGTTAGGGTCTGTTTCCTTAGGAGTTCTGAAATACTTATTGAGAATCTATGATTTCTGCTTTCCAGAAGCTGGATGTACAGCACAACAGCTATTTCTTTTCTACAGCATAAGAGATACTTCCCACATCTTTTCCTCTGGCATTTGCTAGAGCTCCTAAATATTTCTTCTATGATGTTTTTTCTTTTCACTGAAGTAGTTAGAAACCACAAAGAATTTTTCCCGTTCACAGCCTAGTCTGATCTGCAAGAGCAACTTCGTGTCTGAAGTTAAGATAAGCAGGTGAATTCATCACTTAATGTTATGTTGTATTTTGGCTCACCTGCGCCCACTCGTTTGTGACAGTCCACGGAAGCTGGAAAAAGGAATTAGGAAAAAGGGCAAGAGTCATCTGGCAGAATCTAACCGGGCCGCTTGCACGTTCCCTTGCTGCAGTTTGAAATGAAATGTAGCACACACATCAGGCTATCCTAAATGCTCTTCTCAGCCTATCCTAACTTCCAACAGCCGGTCGTATAAGCTCGGACTATATATCCATTAATTTATGGATGTTCCAGGAACAGTGGTAAAGATGTCATTCATAAAATGCTTTGTTTTGCCTTGTAGGCGTTGGCTAATAGAGAAAAACACACAAGTCAAGAATTGAGTCATTTACAATAAAGAAAACATCTGGATTTTTCTTTTCTCTGTATCTGTCCCAAAGTCCCAAATGGAAAGAGGATTCTTTCCTTCAACTTCTCACCAGCTGCCTAGAAAACACCTGTTTTCTTCTTTAAAGAAAAGCATTTCCATTAGGCCCAGCTTTTGAAAATGACACACAGTGTTGAAATGACACACAGAATCGAGCACAAGTTGGTACACAGTGTAATTATGCCGAGCACATGTTTTAATGGTGATAGTCTATTAAGTTTTATAATCTGAAATCAGTGACATTTGCAATAATTATTATTAATAGCCCAGTTCCTTACTAGTCATATTTAAATGGTGCTTTATGACTTAACTAACTAAAATAATCAGCCTCCAATGGTGTATTATATTAGCCTAAATCATGGAACAGTTGGGTTTTAAGATGTGCCTTCATTAGGTCTTTTTAACCACTTATTATGCTGTAAATAAGGTAAAAATAACTCCACACTATTACCCTAAATTACTCGGAGGTCACTAATGGAAAGCTCTGCTGAAACCCAGATACAGTTTTCTATGAAATAAAAAGGAAAGGCTGTGGCCCCTTGTGACCCTTCATTGAACCGGAGATTATATGAGCTGGTACACAGCTCCTTGACATCAGTCGAGAGAGTCTCGATGATGCCAGCACCTTGGGATCAAGTCTGTCATCACTGAAACCTCACATAACCCGGTCTCTGCATATTGTGTCACCAAGATGATGGGTGTCCTACTTATTCCTCGTTTCCTTATTGCTGGCACCTTTGCAAAGGCTGCGCTCGTGTGAAACGGAGAGTGGAAGGTACTAAAAGTAGCACGAGCAATGCAGATGAACAGAGCCTTGTGAAAAATGAATGCAGCAAAGGCAAGCCTGGAAGACTGTTCTTAGAAACTGGCAGTGGACAGAAGTGCTTGTCTGCTTCATACATCTTGGGACTTTTTTGCAGTTTTGCAGTTTTAAGTTGTCTGAGGATCCCACAAAACCTCTTTTGATGTAGGACGGGCTGATATATAATAGAGAGCTACTGGGAACAGTTTTTCGGAATAAAAAGCTGACACTTTAATTTTTTTATTATTTTTAATGTAACATGCTTTTATCACAGTTTTTCCTAGGATTTGACTTTATTTTGTAATACTTTTACAGACAGTGTTACCAGGTCTCTTCTAAATAGCTTGTAAGTTTAATTCAAAGTAAAATGTTTTCTGTTTTTTCTTTTGTGCTTTTTCTTTTTTCTAAATGATATACAGCATCGAGAACATTCCTTTCAAAACACTTTCTTAGTTTGATGTAAGTAAGTAGAGCATATCCGTTCAAAGAGATAGAAAAGAACCTTTTGTAACAGTGAGTAAAATCATTCTTAAAAGAAACTAATTGACTTTTCAAAGCCACTTTTCTCAAAGGAGTTAATATCCAGTAGGATACATGAGAACAGCTTATTTTTCTTTGCCTTTACTGAACTGGAAGTGTTTTTATTTTAACTTGCCTGTGTATTTTGCACCTATTTTAAGTGAGTTAAAGGACATCAGCAATTCACAAAAGTAATCCATTTTCAGTCAGGGCATTACTGCTTGTTTTCTCAGCAGGTTCTGCTGATCCATCTAAAGAATGGATCTTATCATTGCAAAAATCAATTGATGTGCAAGGTGGTCAGCATTTACCAACAGCAGATAGTTATCACCATTGTAAATGTAGAGCGGAAAGGAGGCACTCAAAACATATTTTTGTTGTCTGTTAAATGGCATTTTGTGGTGCTTGGTGAATGTGAAGATTTGCATTCCTATTTAGCTGTTTCATGCCATAGTGCCTGTTTGTAGCTGTGTCTCTGACACATCTATCAATTTTGTGTCTTGACCTCCAAGATGGTTACAAAAAATGTGCTGTATACCAAAAATAAGTGAAGTAGGATAGTAACAGTATTGAGAGACAAATGCCATAGCTGAAGCAAAGGCACAATAACTTTATTGGAATGTGCTTTAAATACCATGTAATGATTGATATTTCAGCTATTTCAGTTTTAACACTTGCAAGACATACTCATTAAGGCTATTTTCATCCAAGCTTCTTAATTTTCCTTGATAGTACTCTGAAATTCTTTATAATATCCTTGCAACGGTGGATGGGTGCTTTAAAAGTGGAAGAAGTAGCTGTCACAACACCAGCCATGTCTTCTGCGACCGTCCTTAAAGACTTGCTTGGGACCGTCGGCGTTGTCCGACCAGAGCGTCCACAGGCAATACCTTTCTGTCTCACTGTCTTTTTTCAGATGGGCAGAAACTTGTTATTAGTTCAGACCTCAGAGGCGATGCTGTCTCTACTACAGCTCTTTGCGTTGACTTTGCCAAGTTGGAGGGAATAATCACTTGGTTCAATCATCTGCCAGCTGTGGTCCTGCAGCCCAGGAGGCAAGCAGCCTGTGTAGCTGCAAGGACACGCAGAGCCAGCTTGTCCAGCAAGGTGGGACCACCACCACCTTTTCTGCAGAATCGCTCTTTAGTTTACTTAGACTCCAGCCTGTAGTGATGCAGGATTTCACACTTGTTGAAGTCCATATGGTTCCCGTTTTCCCATTCCTCCGGGTTGTCCCGCTCACTGGCAGACCCACAGTTTCTCAGTCCCTGCCCCCAGCTTGGTGTCATTGCAACCATGGTGTGGGTGCTTTCTGTTCTGTTGTTGGCGAATGAAGATGTTAAAGCAGTACCAATATTAACCAGTGATGAACACCGGTAGAAACTGGTCCCAGTTAGACTTTGTGCCATTGATCACTACTGTTTTAGTCGGACCATACAGCCAAACTCTCAACCTCCTTATATTCCTCCTGTTGAGTCCATCTCTCCAAATCAGCCACCAGGGTGCTAAGAGAGATTTGGTCAAAGATCTTGATAATTTCTATGTCTTGTGCTTCCTGCATCCATGTAGACACAGCACAGAGAGCAGTGAGTTTCAGGAAAAATTTATCATCGGTAAATCCGTACCGTCTGTTCCTAGTCACGTGCTTATACTTCATGCACTTGCTGCGTAGTCTTTCATGGGATGTGGCCAGCTCCCTGGTACACCTCCCATGGGGAATAGCTCAGGGAAGGATCTTTGCGGGGGATCTTGCTGCTGCAGGACTGTGCCGTACTTACTTACTGAAATAAGAGAGTGTGAGGAGCTGGCTAAGCAAGATTCCAGTATGCAGCTTCCTCACTAGGGAAAGAAATAGTCGAGATGTTCTGTATATATGAAGTCAATTTACAGTAGTCATCTCGAATTGCAAATAAATGCTCTTAAGGGCTACAGCCGAACTGATTTCTCTCGGTCATCTCTTTTTGATTACCAAGGACAAACAGAAAATTTGGGGCATCAAGAACTGCAAGTTCTATTCCTAACTTGGCATTAGACTAGCTAATGTGACCTTGGGAGCCCCTGAGGAGTTGCGCAGAAGCTACCTGCAGCATTTACAGAATCCTTGTCTGAATTCACTAACTTAGATCATCTCGTCTTTTGGATCTTTTATTTTACCTCTCTGCTAACACAAGTACATGTGAAAAGGGCAGATCATTTTTCCAGCTGCGAAAAGGAAGAAAAATGAAAATTTTAGTATTGGATAATTAGAAAAATTGCCATCAACAACTGGTTATTTCAGGAGAACTTTTTTTTTTTTTTTTTCACTGCTAAATGTATTATTGATTGCTGGTGTATTTTTTTCTCCTTTTTCAAAGTACAAAGGCCTTAAATAATTTGAAGTTTTCCCTTATACTTCAAAATTGCGGCATATGACTGATAACTGCCTTTAGAACTCCTAATAGCTAAATTACAATTATTATGCAAAGACCTACAATAGACAGTTATATGGATTGTTAAATGACTTTGCCTTTTTTGCAAACCATAATCATTTTCCTTTATTAGCTGAAGGATTTCATAATTTAAGGAAGATGAGAACCTATAAGTCACACTTTCAAATAAAGAACATGGATATTGCAAACATTAAATTCTCCCATAAAAATGTTAAGGCATCATTAAACTAGGATCAGATTAATACAATTCAGTCAACTCTAGATAGATATCTCCTGTAATAGGCTGAAACAATACCTAGTGATATAGGATGTATAAGATTTTACTACAACCAATTTATAAACCTATAAAACATACAGGTATCACTCAAAGCCATCATTAATTGCACATGCCTTGTATTAAATCAAGTGAGTTTAGTAAGGAGGAATATTTTTCTCCCTTACTGTGCCTCTCTTTCTATTGTTAGCTGCTACCATAGCATCTTACTTCTACCGTAAGTCAGATGAGAGTTTCCTTCTGGTAGAGGTTGACCTGAGAATCTGTGCTTGATTTATCCATCTGCTTAGGTGTCTGAAAGACTTTTAAAAGAATTTTCAGGGCATAATTTAGTTCTCACTTGCAGCACTGTAAATCTGGAGTCGTTCTGGATTTGCTCCAGCCTGAGTTAAGTCGTATCAAAAACAAAGGCTCACCGCTCCCCTCTTCAGCTGGACGAAGGAAGGGCGATGGCTGGAGAGAGAGAGGCCAAGGGCAACTGGCTCTGTGCAGGGTTCTCCTGCTGGTAGAAAGCATGATGGATCCTCCTGAGGATGGGGAGAAGTAACAGTTTTAGGAAGCAAGACCTAATGAGAAAATGTGAAAAGTGCTGTGTTTATCAGTGTGCCTTCCCAGGCTCTTGATTGCATACCTGTCCTGAAAGATAAAGCTGAGTTTGGGCTGGTGATGGGCTGCACTGCTGCTGATGCTTAAACTGCTCATTGAGGTCCAGCTTAGATCAGCTGTCTTCAGTAGGGCCTGTGTAGAATTTGTCTGTGATTTCTTGACGATAATTTTGGTCCAAGGCATTGCATGATAAGCAATGAATGACTGAATGGCACAAAATAATTCTTTTGTTTGGGATGATAGGGAAAAAGTACTGGTTGGTAGCAGGGGAGCATGCTACTGACTGTGACTGTATTGCAAAGAATCTTCAGAGCTTCTATTACACCAGTGTCTCTCCCATTCTGCATCTGGGCATTGCGTACTCTGAGATGGTGTCACAGGGTATGGCGGTCCAAGTGAAAATGTGAGTGTTTTGGCATCTGTTCTATCTGTTCCTATCTATATCTATAGATATACATATCTATATCTGAGGATATAATGGCTATATAAATATCAATATAGAAATATATCTGTATATCTCTTTTATTTTCTAGTTGTCCCAGGACTTGTGCCTGAAAAGTGCTGATATGCGTACTTAAAGCATTGTATGTATTAGTCTACTTAGACCTCCACTTGGGTGTACCTGTATTGGAATATGTTTGCACATATTTTCAAAAAAAAAATTAATTACATGTGTGTGTATTTGAGCATGTGTACAGACATGAAAGAGAAGGAAATACTTTTCTCACTCCCCGCACATTCTCAGGCACTTATCAGTACATTTTGTTAGAAATAGTTTAGGTTATGATAATACACTGTGCTGTATCTGTTTCATGTAATAGTAATCCAAATATATATCTACCCTCTGCTCCTAAACAAGATCCAGGGGCTGAAACTGGCCTTGGAAGGAGATGAGAAGGGAGAAACCATATTGCTAAATTTAACACAGCTGGCGCGACTCATAGGCAAGTTACAGCACCAGTACGGAGAAAAGCTTGTTGGAAACAATGTAAAATGGCTAGACTAATGGAGAGGACTAATGTAATAACTAGCTCTGTGTCACCAGACTGGATCATTCAGGATGCACAGCCCTAAGTATGCTGGTCCGTTCCAGTACAGGCAGAAGGGATGACTGAGGGTGCCCCTGGGCACCGAGGAAAACTTAGCGCATACACACACACACACAGAGCTAGAACTTGTTTGTAAATCTGTAATAATTATTGAAAATGAAAGCAAATATAAGGAGATGTCAAGCAGTGTAAAGGATAAATATAGATTAGTTCTCTTGTAAACATTTTCCGGCTTTGTCTGGTGTAAGTTTAATGATTTAGTTCAGCACTTGCAGTATTCCCTGTGGTCTGTGTAGGATACATCCCAGACTACCTTAGTTCAATCATCTAATGCAATTGAAGTCTGAGTGACAGACCAAATTATATGTAGTTAGTAAAAAACGTTGTTGTATTTAATCATATAATTGTGCAACCATTTAGCTGAGCCCAGCAATCATAAGAGCCCTTATGCACAAGGGTTCCTTTTACCTGTGTGACTTGTGTTTAAAGAGTAGGAAGACTCCCTCCGAGGGCATTCTCATGCAGAGAATTTGGAGCATGAGGCCTAGGTGTATGCCAGCAAGACACTTTTCTAATATTCCATTACTGGGGACGAGGACTCTGTTTGAATTAGGATCCTTGTATGCAACTGCCTTGTTGCAAAGTAGAAGATGACTAACCTGGTGATCTCTCACCTGGAGGAAACTATGAAGCAGTTTCTATCCTATTATACCAATTTAACTGTGTAAGAAAGCAGTTGTAGTTATCTGTATATGAAAATTTCAGCCTAGATGCCAGTCTAGATTGCCTTTCAGCTGTTCCTGAAGAAGCAAGGGCTATGCGAATGCCCTATCAGTTCATCTTCCCGCTAAAAAATTATGAGCCTGTTAGTACTGGTCTAGTGTGTTTAGTACTGGTCAAATTTGAAAGAGGAATTAGAGTTTCAAAACGGAATGTGTTCCTCTAAGTTTCATGGAATAAGTGAGAAAATGAGTGCTCTTGGGGAGGCGAAGGCATTTCAGTGCAGCTGTTACCTACCCTCTGCAGCAGCAGCCCGCTGGCCCAGCAGCACACACACACGCTCACACTTTTGGCCTTCTCGTGGCTCTCTTTGCATGGTTGCTGTAGGGCTGCAATAGCTGGAGATGTGATGAGGAACTGTTATGGCTGTGACCCGTTATCCGTGGTCACTGAGCAACTTCAGCTGATGTTTAGTTAAACTACCTGCTTAGTGATATAGTAGAGCATTTGGTACAAAATCTACATTTGCAAAGAGCAGGACACTCAGTTGCAGAGCAAGGCATAAGCAACACGAAGATTTAATGCAGTTCATTTGCAAGTAGTCAGCTTGGTTCATTCTCTCTGGCTGGTAATTGCTATCAGGGTAAGACAGGCAGCGAGCCAGTCTTTCCTCACACACACTTTGCTGATATGTATTTTCCAGGACAGAAAGCCATATATTAGTTCAATCACTGGCTTGGGACTCTAAGGCTCCACCTTAGACCTTTTGAGTTACTACAGGCAAAACATTTAAAATATGCCGGTGGTGCAGACTGCAGCGGAGTGTGAATATCTGCTAGTTAGTTTTTAATGAGCTAGCTAGGAAACAGTCTGTGGCGGGACTCGGTTAACTTGCCTCAGCTCCATTTCAGTCCATCCATTAATTTAACATGTGATGGCTGGATTTTGGGGTATTTCATGAAGCTCAGTGAGGATCAAATATCATCCAGCTTCCTGATCACTCGTATGAAATAAATTTAGCATTAAATAACCCCAGTGGTCAGTTCAAGTTAGATGTTAGTTGTCTAACCATAGGGACTGAATTAACTTTATAAAGTAGGACAGATGGGCCCTGAAGGGCTGAAGAAGGGCAAAAGAGCAAAAAGCCTCAAGAGGCTGTACTTTGAACATCATTCATTTAACCTAACTTTAGAGGTTTCCAATCCTAATTACTTCTTAGATGGTAAAC
The DNA here is from genome assembly GCA_013389825.1 of Crypturellus undulatus. NCBI lineage: Eukaryota > Metazoa > Chordata > Aves > Tinamiformes > Tinamidae > Crypturellus > Crypturellus undulatus. The sequence continues at coordinate 20,907 of VWPW01016165.1, forward strand.
AACTTAATGCCTTTTTGGAACTTGCTCCACTTAGATTATTGCAGAGATCTCCTTGATGTGACAAATTGTTCGCTAGAAAGGCATCTAGGTCAGATGAGAATCTAGCAGATCTAGAAGTAGATTTGTCCAGGAAAATCCCAACCTCATAGTCTTTTCAGTAAGTGACCTTTCTCATTTAAAGATTGCACCAGTACATTTGCACAATGTATTACAGACCACAAGGGAAGCACTTCCCTATGTGTACCTTAGCTCTCTGTCTTCCATCCCACCAAGGTGTTTTGGGCATAGTTATCTTAAGCAAGTGGTAAAAAGACCAGCTGGGGCAAAACTTTCTCTCCAGATTAATAGGTATAATTAGGAAAATGATAGATGCTTTTAAGCCCTTATGGAGGATATTAATATGCACGGACAGTATATTAATGAGAAACCTTTCAGCATCTTGGACAAGATAGCTGAGCTTTATTTCAGCAAAACACCCGAGGAAAGATGAAAAAAATACACTTTTATTAATAAGAATGGTGCCAATTGAACACGATGAAATTTCGTATTTTAAAAATCAGTATAATGCATAGCAGAATTGTTGTATGGTGAGAAAGGGGGAGTATTCACCTGTTCTTTGTGATCATTTGTCTTGGGTTTGTATCACTGATGTTTCAGCCCGAGATGAATGAAAAATCTTTCATCGCTCACCGAGGAGGATGAAGTGTGAGCAAAGAGCCACGCGAGGGAGCTATTGGAAGCTGTAAAATTGTCTCCTAATTAAGCAGCATGTTCTCTGAAAGGCCCTCTGCTAAAGGTTGTACAGCATTCAGAGGAACACAGCATCTTGAAAGTAAAGTTTTTCTGAGAGGAAATCCACCTGAGGGTTTATCAAACACTTGAAAATTGTGTTGAGTAGATCAAAAAAGCTGTGCCTTTTAAAAGTTAACCCTTAGTTGGATTTAGTTACCACAGTGTGAGCAGTTTAAAGGTATAATGTTTAAATTTCTACTTTCTAAGCAATGGAGTATGTCATGATGTCATTTTGCTTTTGATTATGAACATAGCAGCGTATGGGAGGACACATCTGCCTACATCATTTAGTTCAAACCCTGTGATAGCAGCTCCGTTCTCTACTTGTCTCAGCTACTGTACATATTTCTCTGTGCTGTCAAAGAAATATGCACTGCAAAACCTCTGGATATTTTACAAAGTTGAGCAGAGATTAAACGCATATCTGAACTCCCAGCCAGAATTAAAAAATGAATGTAGCTGTAAATGACTCAACATAGGGATAAACGTGGATATTAATTATATAACTAGAGGGACTCAATTTACTTTGTAAAGCAATTAAAAGTAGACAGAAACTTATAGTCTGATTCTGAAGAAAGAATAATGTCTGTTTAAAAATAGCTTCTTACCCGGAATAGCTTTCCTGTGTCATATAATTCAGTTGTGGAAGACAAAATACTTGAGGACTTAGAGCGCTGCTGCTCTATGGAAATATCAAACCCAAGTTTTAAAACAACAGAAGTTGATACTTAGCCTGCCCGAGCCACATTTAGGCATGTAAGCAAAGCAATTTGCTTTTCAAACAGGGTGGGCAGCATGTCAGAATTTTGTTTTCCCTTGTTTTCATTTTCCAGGGGCAGGTTAAGGCTGCACAAAAGGCCTCTGCTTCTGTGGACTGTGTTAAAGGGAAAAGGAGTTGGATATTCTTAATATACAAATGGCAAATCTATTCTAGAGTACAATTTAATATTGCTGCTAGGTTAATCTAGGCTGCTAGTTTTGTTTGTTTTTCTTTCTTATTGCTTGTTTTAGAGCAGATAGAAAGTATTCCTTTCAAGTGCATTAAATTGGAGGTGAAGTTTGCTCCTGTTTCCATAAGCAAAGCAAATCTACAGGAAAACTTCATTAACCAAAAGCACCTCCTCACAAGAGGCATGCTGATGGAAAATTCTTGCATACTTTACTGTATTTTACTCTTTTCTTCAGTATGAAGAAACAGGATGTTTGGTTGTTCTGCTTAATACTATACATGCTTATTCCTTCTTCTGGGATTCTAAGCTTATTTCTATAAGACTTTTTCCCTCTGCCGTGTTGTGAGTGTGGCTACAGTGGGATTTACAAACAAAAGTACTTTAATGCTGACAGACATGACAGAAGGAGAAAAGGCTGAGGTTGTGCTTGTCTTGATTGTTTATTTCTAAAGGGTTGTGAGAAGGAGCTTCAAAAAACACCTGAAAGACACCTGAGAGACAGCCTGTGGGAGCCAGGGGCTATTACCTTTTTACTTCAGTAGACTCTGCGCTTTTATGTCACTGTTTCTGAAGTTAAAAAAAAAAAAAAAAAAGAATTGAAAGCAGTGAGAAAGAAAATAAAATTCTGAGTGTCTTATTTGGGTGAAATGTTACTGAAAGTTTAGAAAGTTCATTTGAGGAAGCACTTCATGACACCAAGAAATGTTAACGCTTGTATGGTAATTTCAAGCTCTTTTGGTGAGAAAGGGTGGGGTTTTATGTTGAAGCAACCCAAGTGGCAAACCCAAATGCACCATTTCTACCCTCCTCAAGGAGTTCAATGTGCTGCAGGCGACGTCGCTATCAAGGCTGGACATGTAGCATGGAGATACAACATGTACTTTATGCAAGAAGGGTTCTTGCTTGGATAAGGTAAATGACTCAATAAACTTGTGAAGATTGAGGTTTGTTACCAGGCACTGTCTTCAAATGTATCTGAGTCAGTAACACATCAGCTTCTCTTCTAAAACTCTTTGAACATTTGACAATATAGAAATCATCTTCCAAGTATCCCATTTTTCTTTAAAAATCTTTCCACTTTAAATGAACTAATAAAACACACAGGAAGAACATAAACATTCTTCAGCCACTTTAAAACTGAATTCCTTCCCAAATTCTGCACTCTTCATTTACACTTACCAGTAATAAGAAAGAAGTGAAATCCAGACCATAAGCAAGTATATTAACTGGGGGCTTCATCATGTCCAAGCCTTCTTGCTGCATCCTGCAGCTGGGTCTCAGCTGGTTTTCAGGTGTGTTGCAGTACTCACGCCATCTGGACAAGGGGGAAGCAAGTCTGTGGGGCATACTACTGATCTGGAAGTCAACGTACCAGCAAATCAAAACTAATTGACTTTTCTGTGGCTACCTTACCGATTTTTAAAAGAAACACAAAAGACTTCTCTGCTGTTCACCGTATAAAGATATACAAAGGCTGATATAATTAAGTGGGAAAAGATAGAACGTGTCTTGTGTTGAAGTGTTCGATTTCCAGACTTACTTTTCCTTCTTTGAACTCTAGGTCTGCGTACTCTGTTTTTACAGAAGTTAAACAAACAAACAAAAAAGTAAAGAAAGCCATATAAAAATCCATCTTGCATCCAGTTTATTTAATATCAGAGCAGTAATTACAGATAAATGTCTTCAGATCTGACACTGCTAGAGCTGGCAAGATATAGTTACCCTGACAAATCAATGGTTATTAGTAGTTCTGGAACTGCATGTGTGCTGAAAAGCTGAAGGGAGTACATGAGTAATCTTCAAGTTCAGTTTCATAGATACTGATAATACTGTTTTAAATACATTACTCTTGATATGGCAGGGCAGCATCTGCATAGAAATAAAGTAGAGCTGTGCTTGTCAACACTGAGAACTATATTCCAATATTTCTTATCTTTCAAACAAGTGAAAGAAAAAGTATATTTTTTTAAAAAAGCAAGAAGTGATCTTTGATCAACATTTATTAAAATATGTTTTATTTTACAACAGTAGTGCTAAAATTGTATAGCTTTTTATGTAATCTTAGGGGGGTGCGTATTTTAAAATCAATATTCTGCTCTGATAAAGTGATCTTGTTAGCTTAGAGGCAAGTATAACTTCCTAGCAGAGGTAGTCTTCAACTCAGAAGCTTGCAGAGAATGAAACCCATGTGTCCCCTGGCAGGGGTGAGAGGCAGTCTTTCACCTTCAGATCACTCCTATTTCTTTCATAATTTCTGTTTGAGGACAGCACTTGCAAACACACTGGAATAAGTCCTTATTTAGTTAAGTCTACAGCCAGAGCTCTGAATGTCCATCGGCAACATATTTGGACCTGTCTCATGTTTAATATCCACGTTGGAGAAGTGTAGCTGACATTCTTTAGTGCTCTCTCACATAGCATTTCAATACCATAGCAATGACTATGTTTTAAAAGCATTGGTCCTTTAGGAAATACATTACACCCAAGCTAGGAACCCAGGTCTTACCAGCAGCTTGACCTCTAATTCCAGGCCATAACTCATGCTGTGTGTCAGCACATGTGCATGGGCTTTACAAGCAACAAAAAGTGAGCAGGCATATATCCATGTTATAGGTAAGTAAATTTCATTACAGCAGGTGAAAACTGCTCTGGAAAGGGAGTCAGCCCAAGAAGTTACACTGACCTCATACTGGCCCTAAAATCAAATGATTTCACTAAATTATGCCTTGCCACAAACAGTCCCATGCATACTAGCATGTCACTTCTTACCCTCTTCAACCATCTCTACATTCTTTTATCAGTCAAAAACAATACCAGAAACAGAGACGATACTGCCTTGTTTACGTGCCGCTGATACCTCTGCAAGGACAAGCAGCTTTGCAGTTAAATATCTTTTCTATACTCTGTGTCTAAGCATTTAATTCATCTCAGCAGGTGTCAGCACCCTTGGGCATGTGATGATCCAAGTCTTTCTTCTGTGAGTTAAATACAAAAATGCTAATGCATACAGTAGCAGTATTTTGGTTTCCTTCAGTGCCAGTGTTCTTGCAGTAAAGCACAAGTACATCTCAGAGTTCAGAACAGGGTTGTTGGTCATCAAGGCTGAGTGCAAGGCTGAATTTACTGGAAAGAACTGTTACACCTGGAAGCTCTTATCCAGGATTGCTTTTGTGCTGCATAAAACAGGGCTAAACTCTCATACTCCAAACAGTTCACGAGACGAAAGGCGAGAGGGGCAGTTCAGAGATTACATGATGTAGTCATAGCACAGTCTGCAGAAAAACTGGAAACAGAAGCTTCGAAGCCTAGACCCTGCCCACTTGACCACTGTGCCTCCCATCTTTGGCTTGTACTATCTTAGTCCTCCAGAGACTTTTAGTAGAAGGAACTGACTGGATCCCAAGTGTTGCCTGTGCTGCCATATTTCAGCTTCTTACTCATCTTTTACACAGATTTCCTCCTTTTTCCAAACATATTGTTGATTAACTTGGCCATTGATTTTGATCCACTTGGCCGTCTCTTCTCCTTCACTTTGAAATTTGAGGCGACATTTCTTAGGACTTTCATGAACATTGCCACTACTTCCTGATAGTGTTCTGCAGCTGACAGTTCACAAAATTGGCACTTGTTATCCATTGCCAGCTTCTGTCCTTCATCCCAGCCGACCTCCCTCATGTGGCATAAATCTTGTTTGTTACCAACCAGAAACACTGTTGACTCTCCCATTCTGAAATTAAAAAGGTTCTGATTAGAGGAAAGCTGTATTAATCATATAGAATACGTTCTCCAGTACTGTCTTAAATGCCATTTCAGTACCATATATATGTATTACTGTGTGGTACTATGTAATGCATGTCTGTAAACTATACTTCAGGATCAGAGGCACAAGCGTGGAGGGGAAGAAGCATAACACTACCTGGAAAGGTTGTATGAGTTTTCTATTAGCCAGAGTCAAAACTCAGAGCTTTCTAGCCAAAAAGTTTTAATGACATGAGGAAGTCCTCATTTTAATTTCTCTTTCTATAGTAATTGTATATATTTTTCTTCCACTACCGTTTTCATACTCTACAAGGCTCAATGTATTCTCAACTCCTGGATTGCACAGAGCAGCTCGCTCTCTCTGTAGATGAGAGATGGCAGATTTATCAAAGAGACAAATCTAATCATACTAATCAGTGTCAGACGCCTAATTCAGAAGAAAACAGAGAAATCCTAATTCCAAGGATTTTGATAAAATATCTTCCAAAGAAACAATATGAAAGGAAGGTCAGCTGTAAAGCAGACAGAAAAGCATTAAAAATTTACTCTACTGCTGATACAAGAAAAGGATTTTATCATCATTTATTTTGTATGAGTCTTAGCAGCTTGATGCAAAATAACAAACCAACACATATATTCAGACTCTTACAATTTTTGCTGCTCTTTCTGGGAGAATTTTATTTGTCACCACATGATGAGCCATGACAAGTGACACTGGTGTCACCACTAAAGGCAGTTTAGGAGAAATTCATTCACAGAGGGGAAGTGCTTTCTTCCCCTATTTGTGCATCTCCACTGGCAAGTGAGTGGGATGGAGCAGCACGGAGGGGCCAAGGGAGCGTTTTAGCAATGTGAATCACAGCAGATAGAAATCTGTGTCAGTTAGTGAAATGGCAGTGCTTTAAGAAATAAGAGTGAAAATCCTCACGTTATTTGGCTTTGGCCACACTGAAATAGCTTGTAACTTGTAAACAAGCTTGCCTTCAAGTATCTAATTGTTGGGATTGTGTTATGCTGCTAGGACGCAACGGGATTTTAATTGCTACTAGGATGCTTGCAGCTCACAGAAACATTTGTGTATTTTTCTCGTGATGTTGTTTGAGGGAAGCAGAACCAACGCCACTCACTTTTTGCAGGCTCCGAGGCGAGACTCGCGGACGCGGTACAGCAGCGCTTTGGCAAACGCAAACGACGCTCTGTCGCTGATGTCGTAGACGATGATGAAGCCGTCAGCCCAGTGGAGCTCGTCGGTGAGGGAGAGCTTCCCCCGCTGCGCTTGGAAGAAGATCAAATTCACATGCAAGGACTGTTGTCACTTCAGAGCGTTCGCTTTGTCACTGCGACTGCGAGAACGCTGAATGTTTCATCGCTAAAGATATAAACAGGCCAGTGTGCTACACTGAATTCAGGGGAGTCCTGCTCCCAAGGCCTAAGGAATAACTGCTGCTACAGGTGGCACTTTGGATCATTGACAAATTCATTATAAAACACCTCTGCTTTGTCTAGCAGTGAAATTGTACTACCTCTACAGCCACTGCTTGCAGCAGAGTTATGCCAAATCTTCTGCAGGGTTACGGGAGAAGGAAGTGTTGGCCATCAGTGTTTGTCAGTTTATAGCTATGGTTTGCGTTTTGCATCCCTACTGTCGTGACCATAGTGAGCTTAATGAGTGGGTTCAAAGTTCTTTCCTCCCTCTCATTTCTTCTGAGCTTTGAGTTTTTCCAAGTCTCCAAATGTTTTTTTCCCCCATGGGATAAGGTTCCATAGGGATGGAAGATCTTTCAAACTGCAGTTGTCTTTGATGTGCAAAGTGACAAAAGTTACTCAAATGATGCTATACTAGTCTTTGGGACTCTCTACCCTAAAAAAGGATTATAGTTTCTAGAAAGCAACTGCTGAAAATTGCTCTATTAAGCTAGGGAAGTGACATTTCAGAACTATTTTCTAAAACTAAACTAAAGTTGTTGCCTTCAGTTCAGCACCAGCTAGCAAGGTCAATCATATGATCTAGGAGAGGTGGAAAATGCTAGTAGTTTCCTGAAAAACTAGATATTTTTTAAGCTCCTTCTCTTTTGCCTAGGCATGAGGGTAAAAGTTGAAACAACTTGCTTTGCTGGACAGTAATTTGAGAATTGTTTACGTTATTCGCTCACGAGTTTATCTTAATCTTTTGCTCTTTGCAATGTATAACCTCCCCCATCCTGTTCCACCCCTCCCCCAGGTTGCCTAAATTAGCTCTGCATTGGGGCAGCTGCATGAACACAGTTGTGCTAAGAAGGCTGCAGCTTGACATGAGAAGTGGGAAGTGAATAATAGCAGGGAAGGGAGGTGCATGGGAAAGAAAAGATGAAACACAAGTTTCCAGGACTGTCTGAATACTTTGGTGACTTGAATGAAAGTTTGTGAGCTTTGTGGGGGCTGTGCAGCAGATCTGGAGGAAGGAAAGAAGAGATGTGGCAGCTGCTTTCCAGATGGGTGAGTGGAGAATAGGGAGCTTTGCAGAGAGGGAATCCCGATCCCTGAGGCTTCCCACTGATAGCAACAAGATTTCAGGAAGCAGACACAAAAATAGAGAATTTTTCCTCCACAGCTTGACATTTTCTCAGGACCTGCTTTTCTCCCCTAACTCCCATGGGATATAGAACCTCCATACTCCCATCCATCTCCTTCTAGTGTCACCAGTCCTATCTTGCAAAAGTCAATACCACCACCTCTCCCCATCGCTACCAAATTCCTGTGCAGGAGCGTAGGGAGCAGGGACAGAGTAGCAGAACAGAGCAAAAAGCCAAAGTTAAGCTGTACTCTTAAGGAAGAACTGGCACAACCAAGAGAGATGGAAAGAGGAGTCACATCTCATCTCCTGTCTCAAGAGAAAGAGGCTGCCCAGGGTGTAGTTGGCAAGCTGTCTGCCCATTACACTTGCAGCTACACCCTGGGCACCCTCTTTCATGTGCCCAACATGGGCCCATTCTGCTTTGCCTTAGCTAGCTGCCACTGCCAATGTTTTAAACATTTTATTAAGAGGTAATTCACATGCCACACGACTTAAGACAGAAAATGAAAGCTATGGGTAAGCTTAGAAGAGAGGTCTGAAGCAGGTGGGAGCAAGTCCATAGATCAGTAGTGTCTGACAGATGGTGCAGCAAAGGAGGACTCCATGAATATTGTATCATTACACAGGGGCTGTATCAGAGCCTTTATTACTCTATGACAAATAATGTTGCATATCAGGAGCCAGGATGCTTATCTAGATCTCCAGCCCAGGAAAATGGAGCACAGAATAGGGTGCTGCAAGGAATCGCAAGTAATTTCTCTTTTCTTTCCAAATGAAGGACACAGTTGCTTGTCCCCAAAAAGCACTTAATTTATTTTTTGTGTTCACTGGGTTGAGTTTTCAGTCCTTGAATCAGTTGTGCAGCTTTAACCCTCATTGCCCTAGTTGGTAAGAGACAAGCTCACAAGGATCCCTTCTGGACAGTTCATGTGATTAACTAGCCAGACTTATCTAGGTCTGCAGGTTATTACAGAGTACCAAAATCTTTCTACTGCTGTGATGGCAAGAAAAAAAAATATATAACTTCTTTCCTTCAAGGTACCTTACTGTGGTCAACATTCAGCTCTCTACAGGTAGAAGTCTGCATGATTGCTTGCCTTTGATCTGTGAGTGTCTTGTCTCTAGGTCTATGCTTTAACTACTTCTACAAGTATTTAACATACCACTTGTTTTATAAACAGAATTTCATTCGTTTAGGAGATTTGATAAAACTGAATAGCACAATTTTATATAAAAAACATATAACTGTATACCTAAAACTTTCTGTCCAACTTATCTTTATATTTAACTAAGTAACATGGCAGCAGAAGTTACTCTTGCTAATAGTATTCCAAAAATGCAAAAGCATTCACACAAAAATTGAACTACTTCCATAAAATGAAAAATATTCAGTGTTCTGAGCCACAGCAACTATGCAGTTTAAATCATTGCAGATAAAAATAGTGTCTACAGATTCCACGTACAGACGGGGTTTCCCTCACCCTTTCTACCCTTGCACAGGTAGAATGAGGAACAGCTTTTATGTGGCCCCTGAAGTTCTCACCTGTGAACAAGGGTCATAAATTTCCAAGTGAATTGGCCTCCCATCCAGGCATATGTGTTTAGTGTAGATGCATTCTAGAAGATACATCACATTAAAGGAAAAACAGCATTAGAGAGACTGGTGGTGGTAGTAAAGAAAGAGTAATAAAAGTAAGATTTGCTGTCTGATACTGAGGAATTATTTAGTTCCTCCAGTTTGATACTTATTTATTTTTAAGCTGAAAACCAGTTTGGTATGGTTCCTTTATTTAATTATTTTTAAGCTGGAAACAAACACACTCATTCTGTAGCACTTGGCCAGCCACATGAGGAAGGGATTGGACAGCTCAAGTACCATTTCGCTGCTGTATTCCCATGGAAGTGCTGGCGTGACAAATGCTGTTAAATATTATTGTCCCAAAATTGGAGACAAAGGGGGTGCAAAATGATCATAATCAGCTAAATGCAGATGACACTACTCACCTTGTTCTCAAGGTTCACACTTAGAGAATTAATAAGCTAGCCTATGCCTAAGTGCCGACTGCACAAAAGCCACTGCTTGGTAATAAATATTAGTACAATTATGCCCATGATTATTTGCCATGAGATTTAGTGCTTTATTACGCTTCTGGTCTAATGCAAGGAAGCATTAGACCAGAGTATTTATAGAACCATGTCCTTAGACTAGATCCTGATATTTCTATAATGTGAACTCTCAGATTTAAGACTCACCACCAGCACTAGCCACCCTGGAAACTCTGCTGTAGGCCAGCGACGGCTGGTAGCCAACAGGCTGCCTACAGTACAACTCCTCAGTTAGTGAATACCCAAGGGCAGAAGTTTGTATCGGCACTACTGAACACATATGTCAAACTTCTCTTGTGTATTCAGGGCATAGATAAGGGTTACATTCTTTGAATGTGTGTCTTCTGTTCATCTGAAGCATATTTCAAGCCTTTCTTAGTTCCTATCAGACAACTGTCAGTCCCAAATATCGCAGAGTGTCAAATCTGCAGCCACTAGCTTTGATTGCACTGTTGTTCTGTAGTTTATCACCCATACTCCTCTTTCTCAAAATTCCCTTTCTCTAAATTTATCTTCAAACAAACATCTATTTACAAAGCCATTTACATATGGCTTTGGTTCTTTTTGGATTCTACTTGTCTCCTTGCAATACTGGAGTCTCAGAACAAGAAAAGCTGCCTTTAACTGTGGTTGGTTTAGGATCCATTCAGAACATGGGGAACAGTATGCAACTTGCATTCAAAAGTTTAGATTATAAACCACCTGGGACACCAACTGTCCAGTAAAAATGTTGGTAAACAACTTATGTAACTCTGCTTTTCAAGTTAGTTTGGATGTAGAACTGAAACTAAACTTAGTGCTGCTCTCTGTGGAACATGGAAAGCTACTCTGCTTCGTGTCAAAAATGTTTTTGATTTAAAAACTGGTAGAAAAATAGATTGTAAGCATCTTTGTCTATTAAGTTTTGGGACTTCTCATGCCACGTGAGCTAGAATGACACACTTCAGAAAATGTCTGCATTCCTGCTAGATAGTACCCACATTGCTTCTCTGCAAGATGTGAAGGTTCAAGTCCTGCTTTGCTGTCTTTGGGGTGGTAGAAGTGCCATAAGTATCAGTGCGTTTATTCTAACATGAGTGAGAAACTCTGTCCTGAGCTTGGCAAGACTTTCCACAGCGCTCTCAAACCAGCACATTCCCGCAAGTGTGGGGGGCTCTCCACTGGGCTTGGTGTAAGTGGGAGCATCCGATAAACAGCCTTGTTTCACCTCTCCTGTACAGCTAGTTAGGACACAGTCAATAAAACAACTTTAAAAACACCTCTTTCTTNGGCTCTCCATTGGGCTTGGTGTAAGCGGGAGCATCTGATAGACTTGCTTCACCTCTCCTGTACAGCTAGTTAGGACACAGTCAATAAAACAACTTTAAAAACACCTCTTTCTTTACTCTCATCTTTGGTCTAGAGTGAACTTGCCGCGAGCTACCCAAGCCTCGTGTGTCTCAGCTGCTGCCGAGTCCCTCCATGGGCGCTGCACCTACTGCCACCCAAGTTCTGGGCGATGCTCGGCTCGCCTCTCCTAAGCGTCGGAGCTTACCAGGGCTCTCCGCGTGTCGGACAACCCCAGACCGAGTCTCAGCCAAACTCCTGCTAAAGCGGCTGTTCGGGAGGACGCGCGCGCGCTTCCCCGCGGCCCCGGAGCGCCTCCCGCCGCGCCGCGCCGCGCCGCCGCCGGCCCCGCTCACCGGCGTTGGACGCGTACTCGCCGATG